>LYUA01001372.1:148654-158672 GCA_002093875.1 Calopteryx splendens | reverse complement strand
TCGGCGCCGGGAGGAGTGGAAGAGGGAGGGAGGGAAGGGGGGGTGGGGGTGGAGTCGCGAAAAACCCATTTACCGGGTGAGACGGTGCGGCGGCTGATCGCGGCGACGCCTATCGACGCATCTGAAACTTTTTTTCATCCGGAAACGTCAATCCTTCTCTGAAGGTCTGGAGGACGCATAATCCGGCCGTGGCCTTCGGGCCGCAGCTCGCCTGGTTCACACCAAGAGCACGACCTTGATCGCACTTGGCGCTAAAATACCAGCGCGAAAGGGAGTAAAGGAAAAAAAATGAAACATTTTTCTCGAACTCGTGTTTCATTCCTTTGCCACCATTTTAGGCCTTTGGGTGATTTAATGAAATGGTGATTTTTTAAATGTTTTTTTTTCATTTTTTTTCTATCTCTTTTTCCGAGAATAAATGGGTAACACTGCTTAATTTCAAAAATTTATTTATTCGCGTTTTACTAGGTATCATAGAGTTTTTGGCCGTTTTTAGCTTTTTTTTAAATAAAAACGGTACGCGCCGAGGAACGATGAAAGGAAAGCTGGAAAATATGGGGAGAAAGAAAAAAAAAGAACAACGGAAATGCGAGGCTGTACTTACTTATGTACACAAAAAGAGGAAAAAAACTAAATAATCAAGCCAAAGGTTAAAGTCGGCAGTTGAAGTTATTTTCAAAGAATTGGGTTTAACCTTACGAGTGGAAGTATCACTCGATTAGCAGGAGGGAATGAAGGATAACTTAATTTATCCACTTGTCTTGAGGAAAGGCAAATTTAAAAGAGCATAAGATTTATATTCTCGATGGTAACTTTCGCTTTGGGAAAATGAGGAATAATACAAAAAAAAGGAAGAGACAAAATGGTTAAAAAAAAGTGGAAAATGGAATTTTCGTTCAACGCTTGCGTACGATTGTACGGCAGTAAACGCTCTCCACTCAAACGATTTCGATTGCGTGACAGAGTAGCAACCGTTAAACCGTCGAAAAGGATCTGGAATACTTGCAGCCGCATCTCTTGGGAGTGATGGATCACCGATGAAAAAAAACCTTTTTGAATTGAACTAGATTATTTTGTCATTTGGTCTTTTTTTATTCCCGTGAAGCTTGGTGATATTTCCCCTTTCGACCCAAAGAAACCGCAATCAGTGGATAACACTCAATGAGATAGCGACTTTTTTATTTCATCTTAAACTGTTACTCCTATTTTTACCTTGTATAATGAAAAATATTTCTTCTCTCTCTCTCTTTCTTCAGAACCTACTTAAACATTTCCCTTTTTTGTTTGAAGCATCGCATTACCACTCATACCATTCCCGGTTTACCACTACTATTTCTTTTTCCGATACCCGAATGTCAAAGTCTAACCTCCTTCGAAACCAGTAGTTCTAAATCTTCGAATTCTATGTTTCCTGTTCTAGCATCAACCCTCTGTCTCCTGATCATTTCTAAAAAAAACTCAATTATTTTAACCCTATAACCTTTGGTCATAAATCATAAGTCTTAAGTTTATTTGTTGTTGAATGTTACCCTCACTGTTTGTTGTAACTACGTCGTAAATGAAACAGCAGTTATCAACCTTAAGACTGCTTTGATAGGCGAGGGTAGAGATCTCTTCGTACTCAGTCGTGTGAAATTTACACTTCAAGGTAGGGGATCCAGTTGATTCTATGTGTCACTTGCGGTTTCCCAGGAAGATCTGACACCCAAAAAATACAGGTTTATCCTCGGAAATCCGGTTACTGTGTGTTGTTGAGTATTCTAATGCAGTGAATCCCAAACTTTTCATCCTTGTGTCCCGCATTCCGTCTCCTCAGAAAATCCAAGTCCCAGCAAGGTATAAAGAAAATCTCCGTTTTTCTAACTATCGGGTTTTTATAGATGTAAGTACACTGTTAAGTAAGTAGGAGTAAGTCCATAGGCAAGTCCCACTAGTGGAACGCATTCCACCAATCAGGAAATACTATTCCAAGGCATCATCCAGATTTAAATATTGAGCCCTTTGATCAGTCGATATGGTAGATACAACTTTGACGCAGAGAAAAAAATCCCTTTACGGCAAAAAAGGCAAAATATTGTGTCAAGCAGTTTTTGCAGTGAAGAAAGAACCCTGACCATCACACGATCACGTCATCCACTGAAATCATACTTTCCTGTATAATTTTTATCTGAAAATGTATTTAAATATTGCATATTTAGACACATTATGCATCTTCCGTTATATTGCAACATATTTTGAACGCAAATGAACAAGCATGCATATTCAGACAAAGGTGATTAAATGGAGTTATGAGGTTTCACTTGTTGAAGCTTGAAACTATGTACAGTTAAACTTTTTTTCTTTTAAAAGCTATTAATTTTAAGGGGGGTCATTTCATCTTACTTAATGAAGAACAAAGATTTATGTTTTTAAAAGCAAGAAGATTATCATCTTTGGTAATTGTTATTTATTTATTTGAAATCCTCACAAATATTCTACCTTGGATTCGGCAATTCTTAGTGAAACGGTTCTTCGTTCTTTCTTAGTTCTGATGAAGAATATTTCCTAAAATAATGCGGAAAGTGACACTATTGAGTATCCTGTGCATTAGATGGCGGTTTAAAATGGATTCCCTATTTAGGAGAAGTTGAAGTTAGTATCTGTCGCTTTCCCAGGCGAGAAAGGAGTAGGGAGGAGAAACATCTGGCGTTAACAACGACCTAAAAAAATCCTTAAAATTTGAATTTTAATATCATCTGATGTAGAGATGTATTTTTGGTTGCAAATACTCTTTCGTCAGCTACATTACAGTTTAAGCAGGTGGGAAAGTTTTAGGACGCATCCATGATTGTTCGGATTGGAACACTTTTATTCTGGCCTTTGAGAACGGGCTGATCCACCATCCATCTTTTCTTCCTTCCGTTTTCCCATTCTGGGTAAACGGACTGCCCTGTCGGTACGTCGCCCTTCAAAAAATTCCTCATCTTAAAAAAAAACTAAAAGGAATCCCTCTCTTCGATATTCACGAGTTTCATACTCCCGCGTGTGAAAGGATTTCATGGGTAGGCATCTCGGAGGAAAAGGTTTTGACGCCCACCCTTCAACCTGACCAACCGCACTGATTCATTCAATAACGTGCGGAACTTCACTGAATCACAACCCCACAGCTGTCCTCTTATGGTTCACAGGTGTTTTAAAAAGTAGTAAATATTGTACTTTAGGTGTTACCTTAAGTTTTCACTGTTGAAGAAGAGCAATAATTTATGTTGCAAGAACATTACGACGTCGATCTTCGAAACAATAGTTTTAAAATTTGAGACCTAGTAGATAAGAAATTTTGATGGGTTTCTATAGTGAAAAATCCAGAGGTAGTTTTTATTTATGTAAGCATAAGTAATTACCGCGATGTAATATTTGAGTCAATTCGATTTATTTGTGTGTTTGACCTGTTCAATAATAATATCTACGAAATGATTTTATATGGTAACTTTTGTACATATGCACTCAGATTGTGTATGCTGATGGAACGAAGAGTGTTTGCACTATTGTCTATTAAAAACGGATTCGTGGACAAATCAGGCGTATTTGTACATCAATATTATCGTTTGCTTCTAGATAAATTATGGTGCCTAACTAAAGGTTGCGGAGAAAATGGAGACAAAATCAAGGAATATGAGCATCTGCACGATAAAATAGTAGGTAGTTCATCCGTTATCTTAAGTGCAGTCCTCTCTTGAATTGAATTTATTCCATTAAAGTGTCTCCTCACACATAATTCCTTTGATTTACTTAGTTTTAATATTTAGTTTCCATAAGTTTCAGTGACGCAAACACGTATCACTGTACAAATATATGAACAGCAGACGACCACTGCTTGTCGTTACTCAGAGAGAGGTGTACTCCAGCCAATTAATTTTGTCATTTTTTCCAGTCAAACGCTGATTGATAACAAGTGAATTAGAGTTTCACATGTCTTATTTTTCTTTAGTTTACAACATATTTGTACTAATTCAACGATTTAAGTTTCCATAGCTGTGAAGGATTAATTTTGTTATGAGCATAGCCTATTGATGACACTTCCGATTGAATATTTTCATGGAGAGACTTCATTTAAAAATATTGTTCTTAATGATCCTCTTACATTAGAAATATTGTTAAATTTTCATTCAAGTCATACAAAATTATGCGCTTTTGACGGAATGATATCATATAGCCCCGTTCTCAAGTGGCATTCCCCTTTTCATCTCCTATCGACTTTTTCACTTTCGATTAAAATCATGCTTTCGATTAAAATCCTTGCCAATCTGGGTTTGACATTTATTGAGAGTCGGATGCAGTTATAGAACGAAGGGTTTACGAACCTAACGAAGGGATTTCCCTTGATGGCACTTACACATTCTAAGCGGGACTGCTATTTCACAATAAGTGACGTTTTTTCATCAATATTTTTCTCTGGTCAATTTTTTATACAAATTGAAAAATTTAAGGATATTTCCGCTCATCGCACTCAATGCTGGCTGAGTGGTCATGAATGCGTCCATGAAGCATTAAATTGCATAAATTCAAGTGAAGAATTGACGTCATTGAATTTTTTTCCGTTTCCTCTTGATTTTCCGGTGAACATGGTATGAATGAACACTGTTATTTCGATGACATATCCTATGTAGAGACATATTAACGAATAAATAAGGAATGCTAGAATAATTACGTATACTTTTAGATAACACCCTCCAAGCCACCACTAAGGTGTGTAGCAGGGGGTGTTTCCACACCAGACATGCACCGTTAAAATAATACATTACACGAATGGTATAATCAAACAAATAGGTTACGGAATTCAAGCGATGGAAGGACACTATACCAACAGCTTAGCATACAGTATGCATCCAAGCATAACATATTACGCCTACGCATGTAAGAATAGGTGTTATTAAAGGTTGAAAATAAGGGAGTTAAAGTTGAGCGATTATCAAAAGTCAGCCTTTGGTTGGTTTCTAGGCATTACAGCTTCAATTAAAAACGTCTGACGTGACAATAGACATCACAAACGCCTTTGTTGAAGCACCGTTTCATAAAATATCTTTCCCAATGACGTCTCCTCTAGCCAAGTCGTATGAATATTCAGACATGCATAAAAAAATAGTGAGTTCAAAGACGAAATCAATAAGTATTCAGTTGCTACCATACTATTTTTATCATACTTCCTCAGATGTTGATGAAGTCTCTTTTTAAATATTTTTCGGCATAAAACTATTTTTTATTCCTTCAGGAAAGGGTTAAAGATCTCTTCAGAAAGATCCACATTTCTACAGCATCTTTCACTAATGTTCACTTTTCCAAATCGGGTTTTTTGCCTGTGCGTTAATTTTAAGTTTACTATCATTTTCAACGATTATTCTCGGTTTTTGTGATCTCATTCTTATTTCCTCTCAACATTTCACTTAGTTGGGGGCCTTATGAAAATGTTCCAGGCTGTTAACTTCCCTTCTCCAAACTTTCCCTGCCCAAATATCTCCACATTCTAGTCAAGCTATCACATCTCTTGTGGCTTGCTGATGCAAAGTGACCTGACTTCCTTTGTGCCCATTCCAACGGGTCAACTGTCAATTTTTTAAAATTCTCTCCGTGGTCCGAGCGAACGGCAAATTGCAATATCGGTCGACTTATCTCTTCCAACACCAATTTCTTAATAATCTTAGAAGATTTTCACGAGTTTTGCATGGCAAAATGTCTAACTTTGTGTAGGTGGGATGATTAAACTTGTTTGTACCCTTCTTGTAATCAGATTTCATAACCACTGTTCTAATCATCCAATGTTGTAATATGTTTAAAATTCATATGCAGTATTAATTACGTGATTAACCGGTGATAGCAAATTATCATTCCCGGTTGTCTTATTTCATTATATCTTGAGCACAATTGGAGCGCAAAATAAAGTTATTGTTGAAAGTGAAAGAATGTTTATAGGCTGTAATACATGGTGGTGTCGTGAGTTATGTAATACATGCTGCTTGAATCCACAGAGAAGGTTGGACCCTGATCGAACTGAGGCGACGTCTCTTCAGCTGACTTGCGGAAATCGCTAAACCATATTTCGTTCTTGGATACAAGGCGGAATTGTTGTCCACGGGGGCAGTAGCCCCTCTCGTATTCAATAAGGGGCAAAAGTATTGCTCGCCCCTCAGCGTAAGTATACTCTAGGGTTTTGATACACAATTGAACAAAACAGAACTAGGACGGACTTGCTCTTGGAATCTGCCGATAATATTTGGAACTTGGAGAAGCTATTCCTTGGATAGGATGGTTAAAGCTATGGTATATAACAATTATAATTCAAGAATTTGAGGATAGAAGTCTATAATTTTTTTTCTTAGTGTAACAAAAAATTTTTATTGAATGTAATAACGGAATATATAAGGGAAGGGACATATATAACGGATATATAAGGGTTCAATAATTTGAAAAATTAGCAAAAGAAGTGCACTCATTTGATACCTTAAATCATGCATTTCTAAACTGAATTTAACAGTACTTTTCATTTCTCGCTTTTCGATCTTCCTTTTAATATTTTTTCAACTGCCTCCTATGACGTAATCCTGTACATTTCAATGTCATTGCGGCGCACAGTTCGACGAACGCCACCGTCCTCTTATCTGAAATTATTGCTTAACCCTGGCGCAGGTCACGACCGTCACAAAAAAGAAAGGCCAATCACACCGGAGACGTAAGCGCTCCGTGTGCAACGAACTGTAGTGCAGGTGGATAAATGGACATTGTTCCGAGCGTCGATCTTTTTCAGTAAATAACGCTCCGCGAAACAATATATATTTTCCGATTCGCGCTCGAGCGAAGGGCGGACGGTCGGCTGTTGCTCCTCCGACCCGCCCGCTGTCCTCCCCCGGAGGGGTGGGTGGGTTATTCCCGGGAATGTGGAGGATTCAAATGGACCCGCCTACGATCTCTGCGGCAAAGGAAAAAAATTCGCCCACCTGGATGATTATAGAATAATCGAGATTTGCGTATGACATTGGGGGAGGGGGAGAGAGAGGGAGAGAGCATTCCAATGACGGACGTCACCGTAAGAGCACATGACTGGAATTCAAGATGAAAATTTCATTGGTTTGGGAGAATAATATGGCACTTATTAAGTTAAGGCCGATGGAGATAGAAGTTAAAGGAACAAGAACACATTGATGGGAAAGCCCACCCACCCACCATCTAATTGATCATTACGATGAATTATTGAATATGGCACTAATTAGACTTTTTTGTACTAAGAACATAAAATAAATCTGCTATTTTAATTTTGTTTCCACGAGCAATGCTCACTTGCGAGCGAGCAATATGCTTCCTTTCCGAAAACTAAAAAAATTGCTATCAAAAGCTAATTTATCGTTATGTTACTGCCATTGACTGATATATAAACTAGCTGAGCAATATGAGTAATACTCTTCACCAATAGCATTATAACAATTACTATAGAAACATTTACTTATGATAAAACAGTTTTGATTTGATAAATACTACATAAATGAGTACGAGTATAATATTTATATATCTCGAGGTAAACCAGACCACGTGAGGCTTGTTGGTTCACTAATTCAGAATCGTAAGTTGCTTTATAGGTATTAATAACTCATGGTTTTTTTTGGAAAATCATTCCTTCTTCCAATTCTGCTTCAAATAAACTATTGATTAAACTAGTGAATCTGGATGACACGATAGATGATACCAGGGGGTAATATTCACTTCGCCTGCCATTACTAGGGGCCATTGAAACACGTAAGCCCGATTGTTTTCACGGATTGTAGTCCATTGGGAGTGTCTTATTATACAATGTCACGTAGTCAAAATGATAAAACCATTTTGCAAATTTTCATATAAAATACTTTACCTTGAGTTCAACTATTTTTACCCACCAGGGTTTCTTCAGGTGTTAGAACATCCATTAACAGGTAAATGATATCTGAAATGGCGTGGAGGAGGATTTGGAAATGGTATTTGTATTTTCCAAGTGGAAATGAAAGAGACCAGAGGGAGGAGATGAGTGGGCCGGGCGAAAGAGAGAGGGATTTTCGATATTTTATGCTACAAAATGGAAATGATTTATATATTTTTAATGTAAATGTTTCAAATATTTCGTCAGTGAAAATGCTATGCTAAATTTGTTTAAAAAAAATATTTGTAACTCCCGATTGACGTTGGTCGACTTTTTTTTCGCAGTAATTCTCAACGTTAGCTAGCGAATATGCGGGAAATCGTCACCGAGGTGCTCTTTGCTATCACTATTGGCGTCCTTGCATGGTGCACAAAAACTTACACACACGTCAAAAGACAATGATAAAAAAAGCAGATAGTGTGATATCTTAATAGACTCTTAATTGTTTAAATTTAATTTTTTACATTCAGCGCTTGCCTTGCTGCTGTTTTCATTTTTCCAAATTCCGCCTACCTCTCTCTTCCCTTCAGTTGGGCCAAGGTAGGAATGTAAACTAGGAAATATCCAAATTTTGAAAGGCGAACACAACGTTAAGGGCAGTGGTTGTTGCTGTGATGCTTGATCTCTGACCAAAGAGTGCGAGTTTCATAACCCCTATACCTCGAGAGTAACTTTCATGGTGCACTTTGAAAAAGGAAATAACGAGATATTGAGAAAAAAATTGATTTAAAAAAAAACAAATATCACCTTCAACTGAAATTTGCACTTCACTTAATTCATTGTTTCCCACTGTGGGCGTACACCCTAAAGGCTTCATTTTTATTAAATTTTTGGAAGCCATTAGGAAATGATGTTTCCTTCGTCACCTCATCACCCATGTAATAATATAAAACCACAATAAACAACCCAAATTAAGTTTTGCCTATGTTTATTTTTTATTTGTAGTCCCTATGTGTACTTTTTCAGAACTTTGGCAGGCTAAAATGCTAAAGGTGGCTTCAAATAATTTGGCGCGTTGAGGAGGGGCATCGGAAAAAAGGGTTGGGAAACACTAACTTAACGGAATCCAGGCTTGCACTGTTCTTTACGAGCTGTGGTATCAATAGGATATTATTGAGGTTAAACTTTAATTTCAGTAGAACAAAAATACATTCCATTGTGAATACTCTTTTCTTACCATTCTTAATATCCAAATATGAAATTCATTTTGATACCTAAAACGTAGTGCTTTGTGGCGTGCTGCATTTTTAATTCTCTCTTTAGTCTATCTTAAAAGCAGGGCTGGGGTTTTTACACGAAATTATCCAGTGTAAACATGTGTCACGGAATATTTTCTAGGGCACGGTGCGGTACAAAGGTCGTTATGATTTCATGGCCTTCCCCACTCATTTTATTTCATTTATGGCATACATACTTCTTTTTCCGAACGTTACAGGAATCAGGAATTCGGAAATATTTGCATCCTCCGATTTTCCATCGTGTTTTCCCATCGAGACTTCGAGATGCGGAAGAGGCAACTCAGATCCTCCTGGGTTTACCATTTTCCTGGATCTTGGCGGCATGAGGGTGCGTCTTTTAACGGAGGTAAGCCGTGTTCAGCAGCTTCTATTTTATCAGCCCTCATTTTAGTTACCTCGAGCTAGGTATCGGCCTCGATGTAAGGTGTGTGTGTGTGCCCAAGGACACACACACACACACACACAAAAACACATTTTCCTCCCAGAAATGGAGGCGTGGACTAGTGGCACGAAATTACGGGACCATATATTTCGATACGAATGCGGGAGGGTGAGACATCTGAGAGGGCAGCAGGAATTTGTGGAATGGCGTGTGTACTTTCTTCATTATCCGTTTTTGAGTATTCCCGGATGATGATTGACATTCATTATTTGTTTCCGATGATCTTGCAATTTTAGTTAGTTTCATTGAGCGGAAACTAAACTAAACTCCACTCGCGAGAATATAAATCCCGTGTCCTTCATCCGTATGATGCACTTCCAAATGATTCTTGGTCCGAAGGTCCCCCAGTTATAGGCGTAATCACTCTTTCTATTATCAGAGGTAGGTTTCCAATCGTTGATAGGTGACGTAAAAAAATAA
>LYUA01001372.1:116039-133167 GCA_002093875.1 Calopteryx splendens | reverse complement strand
GTGCCTGATTACACACTGGCGATGAATTTAATTGGAAGTTGATCAATAGAAATTATCATAATTTAACAAGTTAAAGGTTGTAGTTGGACATTTAGTTGCTGTTGCGAGTAGTGTTACATTAGTGAGAATTGAGAGCCGCCAATCTCACCAAGAGGAGAGATCTTAATAATTCAGAAATGAGCCACGAGAAGATTAAGATTTAGGTCTAAACGGAGGGAATAGTGGCCTCAATGTAATTATAATGTTTAATGGCTATAAAAATGCCGTTGGCATGATCCCTTTGTTTCCACAACACAGGCCACACCCCTGATACAGGCTTATCGGAATAAGCAATATGTTCCATTTAAGCCGAAGGAAATGGAAGTTCAAAATATAAATTATTCCCAAGGGTAAACCAAGCGATCGCTTTTATTTACCCCAGCAAGATCTGCCTTTTAAAAAAATCAAGGGAAACCCTCCGTTGGGCAGATCTACCAGTCTGAAATAGTACATAGTTGCTATTAACAGAATAAGAAAGCCCTTATCCCAATTCGCGGACTACTTCGAATACTACTTCTTTGATGACATTGCATAAATTTGCCAGCAATGAGAAAATTCAGAGAAATGTATACCTACCATGAAATTTATCACACACATATTCCTTGCGTATATGCACTACTATAGGTAATCGTCAAGGGTATGTCAAATAATATAGCAAGAAAATGTTAGCAAATTATTAAGTGATACTATTATGCGCGTGACTATTACGTGATAATCTATAAAAATTGCTCTGAGTGATTATTCATTCAAGAAGTACTCTTGCATACACTTAATTTATAAGTGCTTCTAGAGGAAATATGCTAGTTAAATTCGTGTTTTGTTGCCTTCTATGGAAATTTTATTTATTTTTCTTTATTATTTAATGACTACGCCTGTAAATGTCTTTGCCAAGGGGAGATTTATGTGAATCATGTAGATATGACATATTTGTTTTTTCGTTAATAACTACGATGGTGCCCTGTTTTACTTTCTCCAGTTTGCGATTGGTTTAGCATCATAAATTATGGGAGGGAATTGGAAAACTAGGGGAGAGTGAAGATTAAATTTATATGGTAAAGGTGGTAATTTGTTGTTTCACAATAACAACAGTGAGTTTTTTTCGCATAAAATATAACTTCGTTTTTGTTATGAGAAAACACCAAACAAAACAAATTCACTCGAAGATTATCCCTAAGGGGGGTTGGGAAATTCGGATAACTCGCCACTAGCTGTCTGTATAGGACATCGCTGACCCTAAAATCTTTCCGCACTCTTCACGTCCGGGTTATGAGGGAAGGGTCGAAAGATGTCGGGCGGCGACGGGACGGCGGCGTGGGCGGGCTAGCGGATGAAAATCTGACGTGGGTCGACGTCCTAAGTGGATCGCGTCCCTTTCTCTCCTCGATTAACGTCTCCGGTCGAACCTTTGACGGCATTCATATCCACGCCGTCACTTAGCTGACCAAACAAATGCAACGCGCACAGCCAGCACTTCCCAGGGAGTTATAAAATGGTGGTGTTTTTTTTTGTTCTTTTTACACTTTTCACTCCGAGATGCCCTTCGCGATCAATATAGCCGTGTAGTGTCGTTGTAGGCATCGTTTGCATTGCGTGAAAATGTCCCATCCTGCGAAGGTGCAGTCTTATCGTCCGATATTGATCACCGAACGGCGTTCATTTTCAGACCGGTTGCCTGGTCGTTCAAGTTTGTCGTGACACCGGCGAGTGTGGATTATGCTGCATGCCACTGGGTTATATAACACGGCGCAGCAAGAACGGAACAAGTTAAAGATGGAGAAAAGGGCGGTTTAAAAGGTCTTGGCATGTGGTGGACATTTCTTTCGAATGAATTTAGAAAGAATTCAAGCGTTTAAGATTTCCTGTGATTGGATGAAGACCTACTTAATTTCTCGATGAATATTTTTTCTTCAGTCATAATCAATCAAAAACATTGGTAATATGTATTGAGCAAACTTCCAATATAAAATTTACGTTTGATATTATAGTGCACTAATATTAATCATCTTAGGACGCCTTTAGTAGTCGCTGTGCTAAGCTCAGGTTTTGAAGTTTTTTTCTGGAGTGTACGATATCCGACTTTACCTTGTGGAACTTCTCTATAGATGAAGAAGGAAATAAAAAGTACTTTTTTAGTTTCACTTCATACATATTATTTTTCTACTAATTTTAATTAACAAAGGTTGTGAGAATCACAAAGACATAGGAGACCAAACATAAACTTTTAAGTGGGATGGCATAAATTTCACCAGGTAAAACAAGCCAACGTTAGGCAGTGTTTTGGATGATGGTGGGCAACGTGGTAAGGTAAGAATACGAAAAGAAGAAACGCATTAGTTAAGGAATCTTTTGTAAAGAAGAGAGAATTGATGATAACGACCTTAGGCAAGGCTATAAAGAAAAGACTGCTATACCGGGGCTGATATGGAGTGTAGTTTTGTATGGCTCCGAAACTTGGTCCTTGGGATAGGAAGACAAGCGTAGGTTAGAGGCTTTTGAGATGTGGGTATGGAGAAGGATGGGAAAGGTAAAATGGACGGAAAGGAAAACGAACGAAGACGTTTTGGGAATGGTATTAGGGGAAAGAAGGTTATTGGGAGAAATCCAAAGAAGGCTGGAAAAGTGGATGGGGGGAGTACTGAGTGGTGATGAATTTTTGAAGGCAGTGATGGAGAGGAGAATGTTGGGTAAGCAAGGGAGAGGGACGAAAAAGATTAGAGATGTTAGATGGAATTAAGGGGGGCAGAAAGTGTGCAGCAATGAAGAAAGGGTTATTGTTGGGGTAGCGGTAAATAAAATACCATTAATAATAATTTTAACTATTCGCGTATTTCATTTCATAATGGAGCAACGTCTAACCCGCTGTGATAAGCTAACTGTGCAAGATTTCGTTCATCCCAAAAAAATCTATTTCATGTGAATGCAATAAATAAAGAAAAGTACCGACTATGGGAGATTCATTTGGCGGCTATATAATAGAGCTGCACGAGGACTGAATTCCAAGACGCCTTAGCTTGTTCTCTATCAGTGGAGGCTTTCGCGTTTGACTTCGTCTAAGTCAATCGATTAAAACCACTTCCAACAGGAAAAATGGCATGTTCCTCATCCGCACTAAGGTGTGTGAAATTCACGCATCTGGGGTAGGTGGAGGAATTTCCTTCGCCTGTCCACCATTCGGTTTTTACACAGGTTCTAGTGACTCATTTGAAATCGTTTGAATTTTAGATGATGGTGGTCCAAAGGCATCACCCGGGAAACTCCGGTCAGTGGCTAAACTCTACCCTCCAGACTACCATGCCATCTAAATGAAATACGTATTATCAAATATAATTGAAGAGCGATTTTTAACTGATGCGTATCCTAGTGTAAGGCGTTTTCGCGTGATTAAGACGTCTCCACAACCTGGAAAACCCTTCTCGGGATTTATATTTCACGACATTCCGGGAGAGGACTCAAAATGTGTTCTCTCAGTTCCATGGTCATGACTTGTCATCGATTTTCATTCAAGGGATAACTTTTCATGGCCGTATTCTATGTTCCTCGCCCTACCGAAGTGGAATAAGAATTCTTAGGTATCCAAAATCCCTAAGTGCACGTTGAACTGTACACTCGAGAGAGTTTTTCACGGATCACCTCTCATTCCTCAATGGCTAATAATCATTCACAATTGACCGCACCATACCCACCAACCATGAATTACCACTAATCGTTACCCACTACGATTGCGACTGAGTAGACCGAGGAATGACTGTTGGAACAAACACGATGTATACAATTGTGATTAAGAAGGATTGTAATCGTTCTTGGAGCCAGAAATAAACAAGTAAGAACCACAAGAAGAAAAATGGCTCATTCTTTTCCAAATCTTTTACTTCCTTAATGTCCTAATGAAATCAAATTGTTTTTTCAACCCTTTTATTTTCAATTAAATGTTGAAGAGTGATCCCGTGTTCATCATAATAAAATAGCGAGCATCTATGAACTGTGTAATGTACTACGTAAATACATTTAAATAATGAATCGTGAAGCAACTGCCTGTTTATTTTTTTACGGAAGCTATTTTTTTCATTTCATTTCGCACGGAGTAATTAAAGAGAAAATTTATGTGCCAACGTATCGTTTTCTCGATTAAAAATATTTCTCGGAAGAGAGGCATTGGAAAAGACGTCCTGTAACGTGTGTGCGTATGCATGAAAAGCCTTGTGGAGATGCATGTTTCACGGCGGCGTGTTCAGTGAACATTCGTACTTTGTATAACTGCGTTGATTGTGAGTCTGAAAAAGAACGGAGTGTGCGAGGATTGGGATATTTTCTCCAACGAGGATGTGAAGGAGTGCGCCTTTGTTATTTTTATTGACATCACCAAGGGCACACGCGGCAGCGTGCCATTAATATCGATCCGAAGGCAGACGGAAAAAATAGATGGGACACTTGTTTGTCTTTTATGCAAGGGCAAAGCTAGTTTTTTTTCAAGTCCTGAAATATGCATCCCGCTAACCGGAGAACATATGGTTCTGCAATGTAGCAACCCTCCGTTGGATAGCGCACTCCCGCTACAATTTTCATGGCCACGGACGCCTCTTGTAAGGATGATTTAGTGAAGCAATGGGAGTGCTCTTTCAACCTTGATAATCCAAGTGGCCTTGCGTTAGCTACAGCACAAGACCTTTGCTCCCCCAGTGCACGTATTCCACTTTATGGCTGGAGATATATTCTGTCTCAGTTCCTTGACTGCTGCTTTCAACAGAGTTTGGCACAAACCATAGAATGTAGTGCACATGATAATAGATTATTGAAATGAAAATATAAAATAATGAAAATTAAAAAAATATAAATTCATTCCGTTGCTTGTGTAACGGAGTAAATTAATTGACGATGCCCGATAAGATTTATTTTTACTTATTATTGTGATTAACTTTAGTAGCCCACGGGTGAAGTTGGATTTTTCAGGAACACAGGAACTTGCCGCTGCGACACTTGTAAACCCCTCCTAACACGACACTAGATATCCTGAAACCACACTTTGCGTTAAACCAGTCTTCAACTCCGAATGTTTTCGGCCTCTCTTCGTTCCGCGTAGCAATTCGCTGTCCCAACATTCTCCATTCTACCATCATCTTCTGCAATCCATCGTTACACCCAATACGCCTTGTATTCATTTTTCCTGCCTTCTTTTAATTCTCTCATAAACGATTTCCCTTCCTCTTCCATCCCAAGAACTTCTTCGTTTGTTTTCTTTCGGCCCATTTTACTTTTTCCATCCTTCTCCACACCCACATCTGAGAAATCTCCAATCTATGCTTACCATCTTCCTCAACGACCAGGTATCGGAGCCTGACAAAACCACGCCCCGTATAAAAGTCTTCGATAGTCTTTTCTTTAAATCTTTACGTAAGTTCCTTATCATCAACTCCCTCTTTGTAAAAGCTTCTTTGTCTCATGCAATTCTTCTTCTAATTACCTTAACTGCTTTACTCATCTTCGCTCAAAACACTTCTTAAATAGGTAAACTATTCTATCTGCTCGTGTATACTCTTGTACTTTAATTTTTAACTCAGACTACCAACTTCTTAAAGACTTCATTAATATATTTTTTTATCAATAATCATTCCATACCTATCGCCCTGGTTCTATGGCGCACTCAGCAATGATTGCAATCTCTTTGCTGACTGTCTAACTAAACCTTGATCGTCCGCAAATCTAACTTATTTGACAAGTTCGCAGGAAGGCAAACAAAACAGTTTCTTGTCAAGTCATTAGCTGTTTAAAGTTCTCTCCCTTAGGCGTAATGCGCCCTTCTCTCATCGATGAACCCCGACGTTTTAAAAGCATTATGAGCACAACCCCTCCTCCTCATTCATCATTCAGCCTTGCAAAGGAAACGCAATTAAGCCCAAACTCGAAGGAAGATTCTGTAAGATATTCAGTTGACAAAACCATCTGAGTTTCTTTTACGGAAAATATACCAAATTAGATCACACAAATAGGACAAATGGTCTGAAACGGAACTTTTTTTCCTACGCTTAGGGACAAAGAGGCAGCTTCAGGGCATATAAAGAAAAGGACTGTCAGTAAACGGGAAATGTATAAAAATGTCGAATACCTACTTAGGATTTAATTTAATTTCTTGCTGTAAAATTGAAAAAAAATATGGTGCTTTCCATGCGTATACTCATGGTGAACACTTTCAGGTACCCGGTGGAGATTCCGACAATAGTTCACCATATGAAACTATAATTTTTTTTAATTGGTAAAAGATCCTTAGTTGAGTTGAAAAAATCTTCCGTTGGCTGAGTTATTGTTTAAGTTTGATTCTGGGCATTATGAAACTACTGATCGTTGAAAAAATTTTTCGTTTTCTACATGTAAAAGATGGAAACCGCATAGTGGCATTGCATATTGAACTTATCGAAAGATTTTTTGTTGCAGTTAAAGGAGTTTGATCACTTTTTAAAATTTTTATTTATTTATAATTTGAGGGGTGCGGCAGTCCAGTGGATAGAGCGATCGGCTACTAACCGGGGGGCTCGGGTTCAATTCCCGGTGATGCCTCTGGACACCCTTAGCGTATCATTTTTCGGGGGCCAGATCATCCTGGGAAATCACAGGCGGTACAGGGAAAGGATCTGGCCCTCCTTATATGATGCGTGAATTTCACACGCCGTGTAAGGCTTAGTACTCGTACCAAACCACCCTTTCGGGTTTATTACTGTGATTGATTGATTGATTTATAATTTTCAAAACCTTCATTAGAAACATTTTATATTAATAAACTATTTGTTATCGAAAAAATATTTTTAAAATATGGAAATAAATGTTGTTTCGTGCATAATTAGAAATTCTTCGAGTTGCTGAAAAGTGTCTTCCAACCCAATTTTCATTTAATCTCGAAAAGCCATTTGAGAAAAAAAATTTCTTCCAACGTTGCTACAAGTTGCAACTAATAAAAGGGACGTTCCCTTATTCACATGGACACAGTCTAGGAGATCTCATATCGCGACTTTCATAACTCACTAATCCTCGCCAATTCACCCAAGGCGAAATGAATACGCGCTTGAAATTAATTTTATCTATTTTAAAATTGGAATAAATTGCTGGAAGCCGTGCTTGAATTTACAAGGAAATTAGAAAAATCAGTTATATACATACTTAGGTTATCAGTTATAGACATACTTATGATTCAGTTATATACATACTTTGTAGTTGCTCGCGTGATATTAGTAATCTTTCTTAATAATTATTAGCTTGGTCTTTTTTGATCGACGTGGAGCTCACCCAATATTTCAGTTTTAAGTTTCACGTAGTTATTTTTAAAGTAAATTATAAAACAATCAATGGTTAATTTTTGGTTATGAAGTCCAATTAGCCTCTACCCCAGGGACTCAAACTGTTACTAGTTGGTTGCGTTACATGAACTTGGATAGCCTGCAACTGTTCAAATATGTTGGGCTACATTAGTAATTCGACAAATATTCGCGGGGTAGAGAAAAAAACTGTTGTAATTATATTAATACAAGAGGGAATGTGAGGTTGTTTTAAAAACCCTGGAGTTAAAGTGAATTTGTCAAACTACGTTCTTCCAGACCTGATATTTGCATTTACACCGACATGGACAAATCAAGTCCATATAATGATTGTGGAAAAAAAATGGTCATGACAACGATAGTAAAGATAGACAAAATTATTCTCTGATATTGTCTTGGGCTTGTAAGAGAGAAAGAATTTGGATAAATCCGATTCACACAAAGGATGTTTCCTAAATTTCAAACATTCAAGCTCTTTTTCTTTCTATGCTAACCTTGCTAATAAATGGGAGCAAGAATATCTACATTAAAAAACCTTTCACTCTCTGTAATTTTTATCCTCAGCATCATGGCATTCCATTAAACCTCCGGTGAAGGCTTTTGAATGCGTTTGTCTATCTTCTGCTTCGAGTATAGCTTACTGTAAATGGTATATCAGGGTGTATTTCAAGTGATTACCCGTCACCCGCAGTTTTCTTAAAGGAGTATCCTCAGTGACAAGGTTTACCGTGAATTCTGATTAATACTTAAAGAAATTCCAATTTTAAGTTCCACTTCCGCGACGCATGCCATGATTACGCATTATGATAAACGCATTATGATAAAGCAGGCCACCCATAAGCACATTGGGATCATACGAGACGTTAGAACACGGGTTCGCTGCTTATTAGGTAAATCCGACCCGTAAGTTACTTCCAAAAATATTTCTAGTGAAGCAATTTCTAAATGAGAAGAGTTCTAATTAATGACTAAACTTTTTTCGACGTGAAAGGAATTATATTTCTGTAATCATATTTCGGTGGGAGGGGTCACCTCGGCGCTCGTGATGTCCGAATTTCGCTTTGCCTACGTCTGTTCACAGTGCTCCACGCAAAATTCAATCAGTGCACTGATATTTACGTTTGTTGAAAGTTAATAGATATTCCTACAAGTTACAAAAAGGATCATTTAAAAATTTTGAAAACTGCTAATATGGTATGTGTAAATATATATTTACTCTTTGGATATGGCGACCATGTCAAAATCATAGACGATTTCAGCACTATATCCAAAACATTTAATGTTTCGTGAATCACTCAAAAATAAACCCGTGGAACACATACTATTTGATAATATATAGCGAACCCTAATTGTATGCAAAAATAAAAGTTGTTAAAAAAATGAAATATCTTAAAAAAAATATTTCATGATTTTTTTCTTTTCGTCGTGACGTTTTACGTGAAAATGTCGGTTGAGTCGTACCTTTGAGTCCTAAACCCCCTTGATTATTATTTTAAAAAAATCGTATCGGCCGACAACTTACCTTCCTTGACGCAAAGCCATCTCAGTTTCCTCGATTGGAGGAAATTGATGAAGTGATTTGGTCCAGTCCAGAAAATAAGAAAAGTATAGTAACTTGACTGGAAACTCACCGTATTGTAGTCGTAAAAGGTCCGTGATTTCCCGATGCCTGGGATGTTGTCGGGCGGCGACACAATGGCAGTGCGAGCTTCCAAATCCACGTCAACTCTCACGGGATACTGATGAAACATGACAACTTGCTGAAAGAAACAAATAAAGAAAATGAGCATCACGGAAGTTAAAGAATGCTCTGGAGTTAATGATATCAAAATTACAGAGTGTACGCAATCTTCCTCATAACCATTGAACGAATTTGACACCCGACCGCTGTCCATTGGCTTCATTTCTCCCTTTGGAATAAAACATAAGCCAGGGGAACAGCGAGGGGAAACCTTTATTCCTTAAATAATTGATTTTAGTCTTTTCTTTTTCATTTTTTGTCTGAGCTTCCGGAGATGATTCTTGTTCAGATTCCACGATGAATGCCGTGTTGGAATTGTTTTTTTTTAATAATCCGGAATGCTATAGCAAAATTGACTCAACGAAGATGATTACTCATGTATGATGAGCTTTATGAAAATTTTAAAACCGTGGTTACTGAACCACTTACGAGGCTGGGACTTAATATTCGTGTATGAGATAATAAAAACGAATATTTATGTTTTTTCGCATCACATTGTGATTGATCGGTGCATAAATGAAATGCATTTAAGATCCTTTCAATGAATTGTAGGATGTTTATGTTTATGGTGAAGATCCGTCGCGAGGGAACAGGTGATTTTAATGTAGCTATGAGTCGATTATGCCTCGGAGGTGAAGATAAAAATTTCGTTTATTTTAGCTCTACTTGCTGAAGATTCTCTCGTAACAATTCGCGGACCCGTAAATTTGTAAAAAAAATAATTTTACGCTCTAAAGATCATAAATTTCCATATAAGAGAGAGTATTAAGGCGTAATGATGTGATAAAATATTATATTTGATTTAATGCCTCTTGTTTGACGCTCTCGTCACCTCATACAATACAAGTCCCAGATACTTTTCTATTTTTTATTTGTTGGAACATTTACTCTACGCATCGGTTAAGTAACGGTACACGTTACATGAGTTTTTGAAATAGCTATTATTTAGTCGATTAGAAGTGAAATGAAATATGTATGTATAAAATATTAATTCATGAGTTATTATTAATTGGTTTTCTTAACATCACGTGTAGGGAACAAGTGAAGAATTGACCCAGAACTGTGTACACTTAATTCTATGCTCATGCTTTCAACTCATAGATAAGAAAGCAGGGGAAATAGATAATTTGTTCCAAGTAATTACTGCTCTTTCATAAAATAGTGGTGCTATCGCCCGACAGTATTAATCTCTTATGTCATTAATCATTTTAATTACTCCATAGCTTCCTTCATCACTACTGAGTTCAAATGATTGCTGGATGAATATGAATCATTGTAATTAGATTTCATTACATTTAATCAGATCAATGCTATTTCAAACCAAATTTGAGAGCATAGAAAGTAACTATATTGTAGGATTTGAAAAAGGATTTGCCATATTTAAAAGATTTGGCAGAGATGGGTGCTAATTGTTAACGCTTTTTTTAAGTTTGTTCAAGAATTAGATAAACTGCTGTAGTACTTACCATATGATATCGGCTAATACACTAAATTTTATCCTATAATTCACCAAGAACTCAATTAAAACAAAACTCTTAGTTCAATTCCAATATTATGTGAAGAGAAAAGAATCTTGATGTTCCACATGCTCATATTTCAACCTGAAATGTTAACCGTTCTAAAAGGATGAATAATTTGAAGAATAATGTAATGGAGAGCAGAGTTAGGTTTTTTTGTTTTCCCAAATAATCAGTACTCACGTATATTCTTTTGGCAGCAAATATTTAAGTTTTAGCACTAGGTAAAGAGTAGTGCTCAAAAAGAACGAATAACAATATTGCAGAGCGGCGTTTTCGATGGGAAAGGTTAAAACAAATGAAAAACATTCAGCGCCGGTTTGATTTACGTGCAAGGGGACCTTGTCTTACTCCAAGAAGCAGGCGACCGCACATTCGAACGATGTAGAGACGCCTATTCTCTTCTCCTCTCGACTTTCTCTCCTTCCCTCCACTTGATTAAACCATCGTGATCTTGTTCCCTTCGGTAGGGAGTGATTTTTTTTGCAAGCTAGAACACTGGTGGATCTAGTTTTAACGAATTCGAGCATCATTTGTTTTTTTTTCTCTTCATTTTCTGAAGTGTCGTCGCGGAAACTAGAAGGCGCACTGCGGTCTAGGTAGTTAAAGAGGTCTGGCGTCTGAAAGCCGATAACCCACACAATCGATACAGTGAAATAAGGAGAGGGCAGGGAGGCATAATCCCATGGATGGAGGTAAAGTTCGCTGCGATGTGGGCGCCACGCTGTTTTCCGCAAAAAGAGCGTTGTGTTGCTGGGTTCCCTCCCCTTTTGGTTTCGGGCATGATGAATCCTGGTAATTAATTCTCCGCGCGTGAAAGTTGTCTCTCGCGGGCTTCGGTAAGCAGCGAAAGTTTTGCTCTCGGATTGAGTTCTGCGTCTCTTCTGTTTCATGGCGGTGTCGCATGATCTCACGGTTGCGTCCGGCGTATCTCTGTAGTTCGAATGATGGTTTTCAGAGTGAGGTGCCTCAATGCTCTTTACGCATTCAGCAAAGAAGATGAAGAATTTTTCCAGCAGCACGCCGATTTATCAGCATCAACCCAGATTCATAACTTAGTTAAGGATGACTAACTTCTGAGAGTGCAATTTGAGGTATTCAAGCTTTTACGTTTCTTGCTAAATGTACTGCGTCGATTTATTTACATCAAGGTTAGTAAATTCGCTGAATACTGAATTTTCTGGAATTTTCATGGTATTAATTAAACCCTTTAACTGTATCACTGATTAATATTTAAATAATCATGCACTTAATTTCTTGGCAGTGTTTGGAAAATATTCTTGTTGAACATATGCAATGTATGTATCATATAAATTAATATATACTCAATTGATAATTGATTGATTTTATCAGAGTTCTTTGTCCCCAGAAATCTCAATTAAAACAATGATTACCTTTAATGATTGCTGCTTAGGTGAAATGATTATCTGGAAGATCAGTTTTTAGGGAAAATATGTCATGATCGAAAACGTATCAATGTCCTCCTGCTGGGATGGGGCGTTCACAGAGTGGTGAAAATAATGCCATACTCTCTCTCCTCTCTTAAGTCAAAGGCGAAATCCCAATTCCCAACTTTTTTAATTTTCTTCTTGTTTTTTTTGTTTCGCTACGCACTGAAATGTATTAAGCAGGGAGTTTGTTGCATCAATAACTAATAACGGCAGTTTTATGGTCATTTAATTGAATGTTGTAACTGGTGCCTGAGACCAATTTATTTATTGTGTTGTTTTCTAAACCGAGACCTTTTATCCTTCTAACCGACATGTGACCCGAGGACCTAGTAAGCGAATGACGAAATTGTGTGAAGAAAATATGAAAACATGCCCTCGTGAAATCAAATATTTTGAAACAAAATTTGTAACATAAAATGTTACGAATTTCTCTTCTTACGAGTGTCTTCGATGAATCCTTAATTTCTCGCGATGGTTAGCTAATTTGCATTCTTCTCGTCTGCATTTCCCTATTTTTTTATCTGGTGGAATTGTCGTTTTAGCAATTTTCATTTGCACAATTCTATACACATAAACCCTTGTTCAAATAGATCATTCTCGTAATGACCGCCCACATTTTTAAAACTCTTGAATTGGCTCAAAAGAGTAAAGAGGCTAGTCAATTGGTGAGCTTCGGAAGTAAGAATCATTTTTACGCTTTTTCTGAAAGCTTTGGCATTTTGAAAGGGAAAGTATCAAAGCCTTGCATGTTTTACGCATTAATTCCTTTTGTTCATAATTCCATTTTTGCTTTCCTTGCCTGTTTACTCGGGCTAACTCCGAGAGGAAATGGTACATCGCCTTTAAGAGTAAACTTGGAGACATCATTTTTCCTTCCTTAGAACCTTTTCCGGCTGGATTTGATTACAGAAAAACGAAAAGAAAACACCCTTTGCTACATTAAGCGTGAACTTCTCGGAGCTCTGCTTTGATCAAAATCCTTCGGATTTGTCCTGGGACGGTTTGCGAAATGATTCGGCGCGTTGTGTGTACACCGTCCACCGTGACCCTCTTGTCAAAAGGGACGGAAGAGAAGCTGTTTATTTTTCCACGCCTTACCGTGCCTTTGAGGAAAGATCATGAACATATTTACATCTCCCGAGGCAGGACTTCCATCTCATCAGCCTCCCATCTTCTAGGCGGTTGAATCGTTGTGCGGTACTGGGGAAGGCACTCGGCATAGGCACTCCTTTGACGCAATTGAAAATATCGAAAAAATTCATATTCCGAAATAAATTTAATTCTTCATCAATCTAGTGGAAGTCATTTGGGGTTTACAATAATTCATTAAAATCCATTTTGATTCTTCAGATTAATTAAATATCACAGAATTATTTAACATCTCGTTTAAAGTGCGTACGTTTTTTAAAGTGAAATACTAACGTTAGTGTAAAATTATATGGAACTCAATATGTGATTGGTGGGAATATGCTGTTGAAGATAAGCTGACTATACTGATAGCTGATAGATTAATTTAAAAAAAAATAGTTGAATGTAATAAACGGAACTGACAGGAGTTTTTCTTTACTGTGGCTTAAGAGTTTTTGTGGGGACAGTAAATAAATAAACCTGGAAAAGTTCCTAATTAAAACGTAAGTACACTCAAAGGGAAGGGAAATTTCTGGGAAGAAAGGAACTCTGAGAAATCCTTAAAACGAATTGTGTTCTATTCACCTTCCTATATTGAATGCTCCACATTCTGTTCAGAATGTGAAATGAAACTTTGAGAGGCTATGCAGCTCCGCCCAAGAGATCGGTGTAAATTGAATAAATTTCCAAATAAATATTTTTGGAACGGAAAGAAGAGATAAATTTTATTGACCATTCAAATGTTTGTATCACACTTTCATATTCCGCAAGCAATGGGATGAAATCTCAGCGCTGCTGCACAAGACTGTGGGTATATGCTGAGGATCGTGATTATAGGTAGTGGCTCGTTCTTCGGTCTTGCAGGAGAAGCGGTTTTGGTATTGCGACATCACGGCGCGAAAGATGTCTCATTGATGCAGATTCTTACGAGCGGCCGAGAGGAGGGAGGCCTTTTTTTTCATTCCCTTTTCAAGAACGTGGCATTAATCAGAACTTCCTTTTGAAAACCATATCGTCAATTTTAGGAGCCAGCCATAATTCCGAGGATTGGTTCGCTGTCACTCGGAAAACTCAGACCACCTACTTTTACTCAGCAGGACTCAGGATGTTTCTTCAACCTTTCCTCCGCGTACACATCCATTTCACGTTGGCGAGTATTTTTTTTTTCCTTTGACCTCCCACTGTCTCGAGGAAGCCGATGCTTTTTTGTTTTCCTGGCGCTTGAGTCTTCTTTTTCTTCCCCCCGGGGCGGCCCTGCGCTCGAAATCCGTCCGCCATGCCGCCCACGCGCCTCCTCCCACGCTCCCTTTGCCCTTTTCGTGGTCGCGCGCGTGGGACATCGACGGGGGGGGGAGGAAGGGGAAGGGGAGGGGAGGGGGTGGTCCCTCATGGAGAGAGAGGGGGGAGGGGACTCGCGCGTCGAAAAGAGGGGAAGTCGGGGAGATTCGACGGAGGCGCGTAAGATTAAGAGGAATATACCCTATGGAGTCTGTACGGGAATGAATAAATTCCGATGCTGACGGAACATCGCAATCCCTGTACTTAGGCATATCGTACGTATCCCCGTTTTATAACCTAACATTTACAAAAAATAATAAAATGCATTTTTTTACAAAACTTGTAATAGCAGAGTATGCGTATTTACATAAAATTAATATTTAGTATCGTTCCTTATGTGTAAAAAAAATTTAGGTCTTGCTTAGTCATGATTTTGTTTGTCAACAGGGGCGCATATAAAAAACATAATTTTTTATAGCTCCAGTTTTGTATGATATTTGTCTCTTGCTTCTCACTTAATACTCACTTATTTCTTGCTTAGTTAATTAGTGCCTTCTTGCCTAATTTCTTGCTTTCCTCTGTATATTTCCGATTTATTTCCATACACTTTAATTTCAGGTACAATATTTTAATACAAACTGCTGAGATACTCTTATAATCACGCTTGTATCTCCAATATATTTAAATAAGATTTCATTGATAATTATCAATCCCCATTAGCATGTAATATAGCGTTTAAGAACGCAATAGTAATGGACGCACTAGGTTATCAACAGTGTTGTTTCCCAGAGGAATTAATTGATTGAGAAATTATATCACCTCATTCCGCTGGTTAATTAACTTCATAATTCCTTCCACTTAACAAACATTTTTTTCATTCATGGTGCTTTCCGCGGAAATAAAGGAGTGCATCTCTTTGCATGCTCAATCATAATTATAGCTATGTTTTCCTTCGATTCCAATCTTTGACGATTTTCTCCCGTTTTGGAAATGCAACGATCCCGTTTTCACATAAGTATTGGCTCGAGCGCAATCGTTATTTTTTTGCTATCCCGAAACTTCCGGAGGCCCTGTCTGCCCCTTGGGATCCCGATAAGTCCACTCTTGGCTTCTCGGGGCAAGTGCCCCTGGGGCCGAATCGTCAGCGGCGACACACCAAAGGAGACAATGGACCTCTCGACCTTTGTATTCGCTGGTCGTGTTATCCGTGCAACTAACCCCGTTTAAATGTTGCTGTGGAATTCGTTGTCCAACAATCGTAAAAATCGATAAAATCAGCGTAAAAAAAATAAAAGAAAAAGTGTGAATTGAATTTCACTGAATAATGTAATGTCCCCAATGGCCGCGGTCGCGATGTTCCATTAGGAATTCAGTTGCTATGTAAATAAAGTAGAGTGTAATGCCAACCATTTTTCTTGGCTAGACATTTTTGAGCGTATTTTTAGAAATGGCTCACTATTATACTTTCGAGTTGCAGATTTTTACTCTCGTTTGTTTGGATAAAAAGCAGTAGAGGATTTCATTTCCATAGTGTAAGCGGTATTTAACAGCATTAAAATTTTGAGCATTTATTCAAATGAACTTAGTCATAGTGAATGTTAATCTTGCGATGAGGTGAGCGCACTAAATTTAATGTATATGGTACTCTCGATTGCTATCTTCTGAGATACTTAATCGATTCAATTTTGAACGTTGTAAAATTTTTAACGAACTCCAAAAAACAACAGAATTTAGCTATTCCAGCATATTAATAACTTGGTAAAGAGTTTGAAAAACTCAAGGCAATGTACCTACACAGTATTTTTTTCACAGACATTTTCCGCAAAAACGTTTTTCAGGTTGGGAACTTTTTGTTATCTCCATAGAAATCTTCGGTGGGATATTCTTATGAAACCGTATCAAAAGAAGAAAGTAAAATGAAATTGTGAGCAAAAATAGCAATATTGGGCGGCGCTTCCTAAAGCTTGTCTAAAACAAGGCCTGAGGCTACTATTGGATAAGAGAGTTGACCTTTTACCAAAAGGGTTCGAGTTAATTTCTCATCCTTGTAAGTAAAAAGTGTGTAGTTAAAAATAGTCTTTCGAAAATAACTCCATTCGTTTACGCAGGGATTTCAAACAAGACGGTGTTTTAGCCACGTCGAAAATTGAAGCGAGCACTTTCTGTTTTGCAGGAGTTAGTTCATTTTTTAAAAAAAACCCTAAACTTCCGAACTGAAGGCCTTTCCTCCGGAGAAACAAAAGAGATTGAGTGGGTGTCGTGCGCGCCGAGAGAAAAGGCGGCGTGAGCCGTCTCTTAATTCTTCCCGAGTTTGCCCCCCGAGTTTTAAATTAGCGGAAGAATCCCGATTCTGCCATGAGCACTGCCAGGGATGCCGACGGGACGTCTCCTCCTCGCTCCTCGGGCATCACCACCGCCATCAACAACCGATGTTCGCAGTCTCCCTCACGCTCGCACCGCGTCACTCCCTCGTCCCATCCTTGTTGATTGGGACATCGTCGTGTCCGTTGCCGGGCACCTTAGCTCAAGAGTGTGTTGGGGAAGAGGGCGGTTGAGGGATTAAGCGTCTCGAGACGACGTCATATATTATTGATTGGACCCATCCGCCGCGCGGCTTCTCAAACGATTTCCGTTTTTTTTTCCCACGGCCTCCCGAAACTGAGGCGTTCCCGC
>LYUA01001371.1:210018-220935 GCA_002093875.1 Calopteryx splendens | reverse complement strand
CTGCAACGGTAAAAATACGTTCAATAGCAAAACATGGTATTCACTCAATTTTAATCATTAGAATTTTAACCTTAATTTCAAATACTTATGCCGTGACTATTATATGCGTCCTCCCTTGTAAAATAGTAACCATTTACGTATATTTAACCGTTTAAATATGTTTTAAAATCAGGAAGACGATATTTCAATTGACTCATAGGAACTATTTGAAATAAGATCGCGAATTCATGCACAACTTACACTCTAATTGGTCTAAGGAATATATTTGAATTGAGTCGAGTTCATTTAAAACTAATTCACGTTATCTGATTAAATATAACTTCTGACCGTATGAACGTCTAACATACCCATAGAAGGCAGTAGGCACATTGATGCCGATTGAAATTGATAAATTTGGTCGTAAATAACTGAGCCATGTGGTGTAATTTTGATCGCGGTAGAAGGAAATCGTAGCTAGGAGTATGTTAAATCTGTAGGGATTTTTGACATTTATTTGTTCTTCCTGTCGTCTTCTTTACACAGGACAAGAGGGCTAGCGGAGCATCCCGCTACATATTAACTCAGTAGTTTACCATTTACTCTGGAACACTTCTGAGAGCTTTGAGGACATCTAATAAGTTCTGCTAAATCAGGAAATTGTTTTGTTCATGGGAGAAGCTGAGAATATGGAATTGAATATCCAACAAGTTTTACCTTTATCGAATCGTAGCGTACGAATTACTACTACCTAAACTGTGAGACAGCAAAGGTGCCCTCAGGATACCATTAAACAAATAGGGTTGTCGGCATTTAAAAGCACAGTCGTCTCTTCTTGCATCTATATACAAATTTAATTTTCCACTAAGGAGCACCTGAACACTTAATATAGTACTAGTAATTCTATTTTCCTACGTACTTTAACCACATAATTCGTCCCCATTTAATTTTTTCTACAGAACATTAATAAATATCCAAAGGGCCTTCTATCAACTTCTTTGTAGTAAAGTAAGAAAATCATCTCTCAGAGAGAGAGAGAGAGAGAGAGAGAGAGAGAGAGAGAGAGAGAGAGATGAAGAACGTATCGAAATTGCAGTTTTTTACCACGTCTGAAAATAGTCAGAAATATATGTCTGTAAGTGGGAAGTTGAAGCGTTAAACAAAAGTAGCGTCATTTTAATTACCATTCGGAGTGTGATGGCGTTGTCTTCAGGGAGGCGTGAGCTTTTACGCGTTGAAATGTTTCCACGAATCCTCTTCATTATTTTCCACCACGTGAAAAAACTTAATTAACATGGATCACCCCCGTGGAAACATCACTTCCCTACCGATAAACAAACTCGTTCCTCGCTCCTGTCATCCACCTGAGTTACACCCCTCCTCCCCCCTATTCCACCCCCCGGGCACTCTTGATTAGGGGTGGGGGGTGGGGATTAGTTTTTTTCTTTGTTCCTCCACAAATGTCCCCGACGTGTACCCGCGCTCCCTCCCCTCTTTCGTGTCCCCCTCCATTCCCCGTCTCTCTCACGTACAAACGACTTCCATTCCTGCCCGCCCGCGCGCGCAAGTCGTTCCTTAACTTGGAAGAGGGGTGAGGGAGCAGTAGGAGGTGCGCACGGCTAACAGCGGTAATTACAAGACTCACGACAGCTACTTTGGTGTTCCGGAGACCAGCCGGAGACGACGGTGCGACCATTGATGGCCTGCTGCCGCGGCTGTCTTGCCACTCCAGCGATGCGTATCCACTGCTCCGGTGAGGCCCTGGCTATTATCACACGACACACCATTGACTTCACAAAAACCCTGACGTCCTCGCTGGAGGAATCTTCCGTGAAGGACGACTAAAGAACTTATCATCCACTTTTCGCCTCCGGATAACGTGGGACTAAGACTAATTTGAGGATCGCGCGGTAGCCTGGAACCAGACGGATAAAATTATAATTTTTATCTCTCTCAAAATTTTCGTGAAATATACTGTGTGTATTTGAATAGACTGGTTGTGTCATTATATTGTTATTTTTCAAAAAATTTAGTTGTTTGCGCTGAAGTGTAAAAATACATTTTATATTTTGTGCAATAAGTGAGCCAAAATTGAAGCTATCCTTACTACTTCCAGAAAACGGAAAAAAATTTACTCAGGTTTACAAAATTTAGATTAACTATGAGTAGCTTTAAACAAATTCGCCAGATAGCCAACGGTGATTTTTATGCCACACTTTAAGCGAATTAGATACTATAATGGGATCTATTTTGAAATTAAGTATTTGGATAACCTTTTGCCTAAATACAGTTTAGATATATTGAAATAGCTTTCTGCCACGAAATTGAAGATTTATCCTCGTCAAAAGTGAAACAAACGGCAAAAAATTTATTTTTTAAGGCATTCCAGAATTTGAATATAAAAATATTAGAGATTGCATTCAGATTTTAGATTAGGTACATTTTTTTAAATATTTACTCTTCGCCTTTTCTTAGATGAGTACGCTGGTGTGTACAACATTGATTTACTAGTCGGGTACCCCCAGTTGAAACCCCTAGCTGCTTAAGCCCTTTGGACGCCTAAATCTATAATCCAAATAATGCAGTGTTTCATGTACATTTTCGCATAAAATGTCAATGGGACAGGTATGGAGCTGCAACGCCTCTGCCATGAATGCACCAGGCCTTAAGAATGAGTTCTACCCTAACCTTTCAAAGCAAGGCATCAAATCAATTAGTATAGAACGTGCTTTGATGCTAATTGAAATTGAACTTGAAAAGTGGTTATAACATTTTTAATCAGGTACGCAAATGAGATCGATGCTATTTATTGTAGCGGTTAAGTTAATACCAAACCATAAAGCAAGTAAAGGATGATGTTAAGGACCTTTCTTTAACGATTTAAATGTTAAAAATGGTAAATAGCTCCTGGAATAAGTCCATAAAAACAAGAATCAAGATGTCTGCATTATGATTTTGAGTCATTATAGTTCTCCCTTTTTTGACAAAAATAAGCTTTAATATGACCTATACCTTTCTAAGAAGGTATAACCTCATCTGGCTAATTGGCCAGGTAGGTTATTTTAGGCTTATAGGCTAATTAGGTTATTGAAATGGTAATCTACTAGTCAGGGTACGTTTATGATACACACGATAAATCATCTAAAATATTCACACTAAAGTGATCCGTTCTTCGTTTCCACATATTTTCGGCTCCCCTTAATTCCGTCATGTCTAATATTTTGCTCCTCTACCTCGGTTACCAAGCATCCCTCCTTCTACTAGTATTCATTAATTCATACCACTCAGTACGTCAGATATCCACTTTTCCAGCCTTCTTTGGATTTTTCCCAAGAGCATTCTCTCCTTCATTATCATGTCCAGACCATTCTTTTGTTTTTCTTTCCGTACATTTCACATTTTTCTTCTACCCGCTCAAATTTCAACAGCCTCCAACCTATGCCTGTGATCAACCTCAACAACCATGAATGTGACTATATCAAACCTCGCTCCATATCTACTTCTTCTATAGTCTTTTTTTAACATACTTGTCTAAGATCCTTGTTTTCAATTATCTCCTCTTTGTTTAAGCTTATTTAACTAATGTGATCCATGTCTTTAATTCCTTTCCACATTGCCAATCATTGCTAAAACACTACCTGAAAAGCTAAAATGTTCTACCCTCTCAAGTTTGTCTTCCTACTAATGTTTAAATAATTCTTCCTTTGACTTGAGAGACTTTGTCTTGTCCTTCCATGCCTATCACACTGACTCAATAGCGATCTCAGAAATGGCTGGAACCCCTTTGTTGAATGGTTAACTAAAGCATGATCGTTTGCAAATCTGAATGACTTGGACAGTTTCCTACCTACTTTCCCTCCTGTCTCTACTCCTAACGCTGTCCTTACATTTTCCTCCACTCATACGATGAAAGGAATGGGTGATACCAGACAACCCTGTCTTACCTCCAGCCTTTCCTGTAAGTCTTTTCGCTACCCTCACCTGTTCAGTCTAAGACATTAACGGGTTCCGGATAATTTTCCTATCTTTCCTGTCTATTCCTTCTACAGTATCTTCATTTAGTGTTCCCAATTAACTCTGTCAAATGCCTTCCCGGAATTCACGAAGCAGACAAACACATCCCGATTGTACTTTATAATCCATTTTATCAGTGACTTCCTCACTGTTATGGCTTAATGCGCACCTATACCCTTCGTAAACCCTAACTGATCCTCTATTAAGTCATCCGATTCCATCTTCTCCATTATGTTATAAATGATCCAAAGAACCTATTACTTGGTCTGCTTGCGAAATAAAACTCACTGTCCTTTAATTTTTGCATGCAGCAGCTTTTCTGGGATAGGAATGGTGATCTAACAGTCTTGTGACCACAATCCACTCCCATTAATTCTACTCTCTTCCATTGGAGAATTTTTCTTCCATATTATCCTAAACTATTTAGCAACTCAGCATGTATGTTATCTACCCACACAGCCTTGTTCAATTTAATTTCCTTTCCTATTGTTCCTTCCCCATTTCACAATCTTGTGTGCTTAGAACTAACCAATCTTCATTGGCATTATATATTCTATGTGCATAACTACTGGCTATTTGTATTTACCGTACAGTTCTTCTATGTATTTTTTCCATATTTTCTGAATCTCTTCTGCTAAAATTAAAACTTCTCCTACTCTCTCTTTATAAGAGTCCATTGTTACTTATTTTTGACTTCTGAAATTTCTGTCAGTTTCCTGTGCAGTGCACCTCTCTCTCTCTGGGTACATTTCCCATAGCTCCATGCTCTCACTGCGCTATTTTCACTACTTTTTTTACTTTATTTGTTTTTTGCACTAGGTTATTACATATCTCTTTGTTCATCCTTCATCCTAATTCTGTGTTTATGCCCTTCAACTTCCTTCTCTCTTCCATATTTTTCATAACCCGTAATCCAGGGTTTTCTCATCCTTTTTCTATTTACGTTTATTATTGCTTCGTTTTCAGTTTTTCCAATCACTTTTTTGAGCTGTTCTCATCTTACTTCTCTTTACCCACCCTCTTTTTCTCTCTCAGTATTCTCTCAAATACTATTCGATAGTCCTTTCATTTCGTCCCAGTTGACTCTGCTACATTTCTTTTCCTTATATGTCTTTTCTTTTCACTCCTTTTGAATTTTATATCACACTTCATAAGTATTAAATTCCTCGGCTCCGTAATTATTGTGTGAACGTTGTCTTAAATGATGCCTAACCGAAATGCAATCTAATTTATATCTCCCCGAACGTCTGATGTGGTGTTTAAACCAAATAATAGTTATAACTATGCCATTTCTCCTGAAAAAATTCTATAGCTTTCTCCCCGCGGTTATTCCTTATTCCCAAACTGTACTCCCTTATATCATTCCCTTTTCTCCCTACGCTTACCATTGCGTTTCAGTCCCCCATCGGTATCCAGTGTTTTCCTCCAGGAATACCCTCAATTATTTCCTCTCGCTGGTCGTTTACACTTTTCACCTCTTCATCCCTATGATTAATTAATTGTCACCATGTGAATCTGTATAGGAAATATGTTAGCAAGGTTATCTTTAAATTCTACCAATTATCATTTATTTGCTCCATACCTACTACTCTTCTTCCTACCTTTTTTTTTAATAACTCTTCTAATCCACCCTGGCTGTCTTTCCTTCCACTAAATATTACCCTGTAACTATCGCTTCAGTGATTTCTAATTTCCTTCAATTTTTCTTCTCGAAATCATATCAATAATTCCTCTCTTCGACTCCTGTTTGATGCTTTCTAACTTCTCTCTCCTCATCATCGTCCTAAATTTCCAAGTACCTATCTATTCTGACAGATGCGTTATTCTTCTAAGTCTTTTCTGCTGTTGTCGATTTGGACGTGGGTTTCGTGTGATGACGACCGCGGGGGCCTTGCCTCCCACCCCTGTAGGCCGGGTCCCGTAATTTCCAGGTTTAATTCCATATTTCTGTCCATAATGTGAGCTTGGGAAAAATAATTAAGGTGGTTTCCCAATGCCATCCTCAATACTGTTTTATTCGCTACACCATCGCTTAAATGACCACCCCACCGGGGTCAGTCACTTCTGTAGCCTCCCTGAGTAACAAGTGAACCTGCGTAGACTAGTTTCTTTCTTTCTTCTACTCTTCAACCTTTCTTGAATGGGCGATCCTACCAGGAGAAATTTATGTGACTCCACGAGGTACTTACAACTCATAGAGCACTCTAGGTGACATCAGAACATGCCAGCCTTCCAACCACATCAAGGCGGTAGTCCACGATGGGGGGGGTAAGGGTATAACCCCCTGAAAATTTTCTCCCACGAGAATAGTTGACTAGGATGACTCTGGGGATTTTTTTCACGGTGCTTGTAAGTTTTGGTTAACACAATATCAGAAAAAAATAAAATTACTAATAAAACCTTTTTAATTCTTGGCTTTCTATTCTAATAAAGTCATGACTTACTGACTGACTTGACTGGTCATGAAAATTAAGCATTCTTTTCCCAAAAATATTTACTGATTACACCAATGTCCTGGTATATTTTTCTAAATAAAGTAATTTTTGGAAAATAATGGGTATTTGAAATATAAAAGATTAAAAACTTTGACTAAAAATATACCCTCTATACAAAATATTTAAGTTGTAGAGCGAAAGACAAACGAGGGTATTTTTCATATCCTTAGGGAAGGGTGGAAGTTGTTGATAGAAATTTTATGAAGGGTAATGAAGTGTTAACGAAGGCCATAGTTGTTAAACCATTAAGAGAATTATGATAGATGGATGAAGTTACGAAAGTAGTATGAGAGTTGGTGATTAGGTAATAATATTTGAGATCTAAAGGCAGGGTGGATGGAAACACAAGGGGCTATAGTGAGAACTATTTTTGGAGAAAAGGTTCGTATTGAGTGCATAAGTATTATAAATATTATCTACTAGCTATGTTAGTCCTACCAGAAACCTGGCTGTGATGGGTTTGCTGCAAAAATTTTCGCATGATTTATTTTAGTCTAAATACTTCAATCCATTAAATGTGGTAACAATTGCACTTTTTTACACAATTTTTATTCACTCCTACCGGTTTCACCTTGATACCAGGCTTAGTAAATAAAAATCTCAAAGATAGAGTAACTTTTAGCGAAGCACCCTCTGTTGCAAATGTAATTAAAAATCTTGCGGAAAAGTATAAAGTATACCTCAGTTAATTAATTAGACACTTTTGCGAAGTCACAACATGAATTTCCTAAATTTGCTAAGTATTGTGAGTAAATATGAATATTTTCGTGATATATAACGTCCCAGAAAGTGAAAACCGTATTCGATTCTATAATGCAATGTTTATACTTTGCTCATGATCGTGTGCTTTGATCATCTCCACTCCCTACTCTTTACATGTGGCCAGATAATTTGAAATCCTTTGCGATGCCTTATGATTTTGCACTCTAATTAGAGAGATTGTTTTCAATTCACGAGTCCTTTTCGGCGTCCTTGAGGTGCATTGAATCATCACTTATTTGGCTCTATCATTATTTTTCTCTCCCGTTTCAATTACTTCGCGAATCACAGTCACTCGAAGAGCAAATGAAACACACGTCGGCTTTTCGGCCTTTGATGAGCGCACCGTTGTGTCCCAAAGGCGCGTCTTCCCCTTAGAAAGCCATCGGGTGGAAATGTTTGCACTGAAGCGCCTTCATTGGCTGGTGTAATTATTCCCTCTAGGGGGAAACATTCCTCAAGCGATCCAATTTCATGCGGTTTCCGGATCCGGTTTCCAATAGTGTGAAAATAAATCTTCCCGGAATGTGGACTTGGGAGTCTTCTGGCGTGATTGGTGAGTTGTTGACGTGATGAATTTTTACATCAAACCGCTCGATCTCCCTTCCGCGTCCCATTTTGTTTTGATCACAGCCCTTTAAGGCCATCTCTCGACTGAGGAATCTCCTCCTGGCGCATTCCTCCCCGGGCGCAGTCGTAATATAGGTAACCTTAGTGATCAGGAGTGATACCTACCGCGGAAATTTCAATTCCAGCAATCCAGATTAATATTCCCTTTCCTACCACTTAACCTTATAAAGTTTTCCGAGACATTTCCGTATTTTTCGGTAACTATTGGTGGTATTTTAAATTGAGATATCTCCATATATGCATTGTGGGGTTCACCCCCTTGAGAGGAGAGAGGGATGCGAGGATAAGGATAGGTATTTTGGACGGCAATGAAGGGGAGACTGAATAATATGAGATTAAAGATGAAACTAAGTTAAAGTAAGTGAAATTTAGACAAGGTGGAAAACTTCTTTTGCTCGAATTAACACATACATTTTTATATAATTCCTTTACTTAGGTTATTTATGCGGTGTATTAATAGTATTCAGAAGGTTTCCAGAACCAAGCTGTAATCGGAAAACTGCTATTTGAATGCAACGATTTTCATTTATCTTTCAAAACGACTTGGATATATGTTCATTATTTGTTTTAGAACTCTTCTTCGATACTGAGAAGTAAGCTTCACGTAAAATTGATGCCTCATCACTCTTCACTTACCTAATAGCAGACGCGCCGTCGTCAATCAGCAGGTGGATCGTTTCCCAACAGAGAGACATATTGGCGGTTGGATGTGGACGTCATTCCTCCGACCCCCAAGCCGTCTCCTCCGTGTCCGGTGTCCTGTCACGCACTAATTCAATCGCTAAATGAGCGCTCGTATAATCTAAGTGAGAATATTTGAATTCGGCTCTGAATGGCTTTCTGTATTTATATTTATATTCTGTGTACACCTACTGATTAACTTCATCCGCCGCAATGCCTCTTAGTGTGGCTAATAAATAATAACTCAATCCATCCCGAGAGCTTCCCGATTCACTCCATCAACACCCACGATGGAATTGGGACGTTGATTACGTTGATGAATTGTTTCCAGGAATTCATAGCTAGTTTAAATTACCTTAGAGCGAGAATAGGAGTTCTGTGCTTGAAGATTGATTGGTTCCTGGAGTACCAGAAGTGGACTATCTTCGTACTTTACACGGAGTAATTGCTGTATAAAGTCCTTTTGAGAGAAAGTTATTGCTTTGGATGAAGTTTATACCAAATAATTGACTACGTAGAGTTCATCAGTTTGTACTGCAAACATCAGCTATGCAACCCTTGATTTGGGATAGCTGATTAATTCAATCGCTGTATAATTAAATGGACCAGAAGAAAAATAAAACAGAAATTGGAGTACATACAACCCCAAGGTGTTTCCTCCTCTAGAAATTTCAGGAAATTCTTCGTAAAGCAAGTAAATCTGTAAACGCTGTATTCAATTTTCCTGACAAAATAATCATTGACAGCAGAAGACGGCCCACTCCTTGGTTCATCATGCACATTCATTCGGCCTTCGTTGAACTGTCTTCCCAATTTCCTAACCATTTCCTTATCACTCATTGCATTTCACCATATATCTAAAATATCTGCCGGTGAATTTCAGCGGGTTTGAACTTCCTTACACTCACAAATCACATAAGCCCGCGAGATATTTTATTGAGCTAAGCATTGCAGTAAATCGAAACAGATACAAATTCGCTACTATGGTATTCATGTGCACTCTACTATGGCATTGGTTAATCCAATGGAGGCGTGTCACCTGACATGAGACTTTGGGCCAGCAAAAAATCAACGCCAACAGCACTCGGTGTTCCCAGCCGGTCACCCATCCAAGTACTATCCGGGCCCGATGTTGCTGGACTTTTTGGTTCAGACGAGAACCGGTGTTTTCAACGTCATATGGCCGTTGGCCATGACGTAACAGCGGGGAAAATGTTTTAGAGATGTGGTCTATCATGTAAAATTAAAGTCAAACAAAAAAATGTGTGATACGGTTCATAAAAAACGGTACTTGCACGTGAATCTACCTAGCACTAATGCTAAGGTCACTATGGTTTAGAAATTCAATATGACAATGCATACAATAATATAATTTAATATAGCTAACATTAATACTTAAATACTGTTTTATCAACGGTTTACATTCAATGGAGCTAGAAATAATGAAGAGAGATATTTAATTAATTTTAAGCTCATATTTAAAATAATTAATGGCGATCCTGATAGCCCGCCTTTACTTGTTCATTTTTAATTTTAACCTTTTTTAGCATCATTAAATCAAACTAAATATGGCGAAAATATTCCCTAAGATAAAAAAGTGTACTTAGTGATGCGGTAATTGGGGTTTCTTCCTTTGAATAAAGTAATTAACATTGTTGCATCGCATTTATTTTTTAGCAAGGACTTTTACCAATAAAGAGGGTCTGAATAGGTTTTATACAATTTCATGGAATGTCATTTAATTACTATGTTTTATATTTTCATATGAAAAATAATTTAATGTTTTAACAGTTTACTTTGTCCCTGCTTATACACTTGAAATGTATCTTACTTACTGTGATTTTCCATAATACAATGTGAATTGTATTTATTATTTTAAGTTATAAATTGTTTCAAATTTGATTGAGATTTAATTTCTATTACACTGGGAAACAAATCTTTACTTTTTGTTTGTGTCTCGTTCCTTCCTATGTGTGACTGGTTCCTATTGCTTTAAAAAGATGAAAATCCAGTTGTTTAATCGTCCTGATTTTGTTTTTCGGTCAGGGTTTGATATTTTAATTTTTTATGCTATTTTGATTTTTAACACAAATGTCCTCCGGACGACCAATGAACATTCTCTCCAGCCTAGGATTATCATGGACGCCAATAAGATGAAAGTAGGAACAATAACATAAGTGAAGATTATTCGAAGTTTTTATTCCAAAGTGGCAGAAATATTATTGCTCTAAAAAGAGTCTACATAAGAACTTATTGCAAACGTTGAATAGGTTAGAGGTAACAATTAATGTGTACATACATTTATGGGTGTAAAGATGATGTACAAAAATCAGGCAGAATTTATCAAACTGATATATATATA
>LYUA01001371.1:137156-147238 GCA_002093875.1 Calopteryx splendens | reverse complement strand
CTAAAAATATAGTCAATTTACGTTTCATAAATGGATTCATTATTTATTGCGTCTACACTGAAAGTAGCTTTGAGTTGGTGTTATTTCAAATACGCAATACATGGTACCTGCGGCTTTGTTGCCGTATATCTTCGGTTAAAAGATCACTAAGGTTAAATCCTGGCACATGAATATTTGATATGATCAATGTGTGACCGTGGCTTTCGGTCCAAAGAGACGCAAATGTATGTCGCAGAAGTTCATTCACTATGCAAAAGGGAAGGAAACTAGTGCGGATGAAGTGGTGTGAAAGGAAGGAGGGTAATAGCATTGGGGAAACATAACTAGACTGGGGATGATTACAATTTTCTCAAATTAAATATTTGCTATTATTTTTCCCTCTTTTAGTTGAGCCAAAACTGGGTGCTAAGAAATTTTGAGGAGCTCAACTTCGNNNNTTAGTTGAGCCAAAACTGGGTGCTAAGAAATTTTGAGGAGCTCAACTTCGCAGAGCTCTTGGGTTGGCAGCTGCTGAAAAAGATCTCGGAAAAGAACCTCACTACGCTAAGCTAACTTCCGTTTTCAGAGGGTTTTGAAATTTAATCGCCTGCCACACAGTGTCACGAGATTTTGCGACAGCAAAATCTACCATTTGGAGACAGAGTGTCGATTAATGAAAAGTCAAATTTATTTGGCTAATTCCACTTTTAATGACTATCAACGGTTATTGCCTCTCTTCTTGGGTCTTTAGAACAAAAATATCAATAGAGTTTCAACCATTCCAGCGCAATGCATGCATGGAGGAGTGCAAGCAGGTGTTACTTTAGTTTCGCTCTTTTCTTTACTCTCGCTCTTTGCCCGCCTTCCCTTTCTTTCTTACCCAACGAGTTCTGAAATTCGCGAAAGAAACCACGTAAACCATGTGAATCTTCGAGAATCAATATTTCTCTCTGTCACTATAGGATAAAACGATTTAAGGGAAAGAGAAGAGAGAAGAGACTCGCAATCCTGCTGGCAAGGAAATTGCGCGCTTTTCTGTCACCGTATTTCCTCACAAAGTTCCAAGATTAAGGGACTGCATCGCATCATATTGAAGTCTTAATCAATAAAATCAAGCATTTATCAAGGTATGAATTCCGAATCCTAATATTTTCGCTACAAAAAGCTACCGCACGGGACATGGAAGATTCATGAAATCATATTAAATCATAACTCAATAATTTTTTAAGATGCTTGATAGTACAATTGTTTTTAAATATTCAGCCTTTTTATTTGTTTATTATATTTACCGATTTATTATTCGTGGAATTAACCTTTACTTCCAACTATTCAATCTTCCTCGGGAAATATTTCCTCACAAGACAGGCGGGTTTATGACGCATGGTTTGAACCCTGCTGAGGTTCATTTCGTCTCTTAAGTAATTTCTGTATTTATTAGCCTGTGATATAGGAGCACAATTTGACCCAATGCATGTGCTTTGCTGTGATACGCTTCTGATGGAATTGAAGATAAGTAGTTAAAATGGGATCTTTAAAAAAGAATTATAATATATTCAATTTATAGAATAAAAAGAATGGGATTTAAAGTCGAATTAATTATCTCTATAATTTTATCTAAAAAGTGTGCATACTTTGATAATCACCCTGTGTTACATATTTATTAGTTTCGTGAGTTTCCACAGAAACTGATGCATTTAATTTTTTTTGACGATGGAGTAATGGAAGAAAAAAAACTCCAAAAGGCTAATGTTTACTCTTTCTAGTCATAATTATTAAGAACTTTCCAACTGAAGATGATTTTAATTTAGTGTTAACTATTTATATCATTCATGATGAGCGTTTGGAATGTGATGAATAAAAGAAGCATTAAATCAATAATAAATATGTTTTGAATAAATGTAACTCTTACGTAATAATTAAAGAGAGGCATTTTCGCAACTTACCTAATAATATTAAATTTTCACGGTTACTCTCGGAAAACTAATAAAAATGCTACTAAGGAATAATATATAGTTTTAAGGAAAACCACTTTTCAAGAAGGAATTACCTTCGACCCCTCAGTACATTGGAATGGTTAGACGATCCAGGTGTAATTAAAGGTTTAGACTCCATCACTGATACAATTAAAAAAAAGTACTCTCACACATGACTCCAGACACAAAAACTTATTTATGACGCCATCAACTGTGAAATTAAAATGTTGTAATGTGACATTTTGCATTCGCGAACACTTCAAGGTGGCCGCAGTGGCATAATTTAACACTAGCGGTCCCCAATACTCCCCTCCCCACAAGCCCTCTTGGTGGCTCCCAGGGCACGACTCTGGCGTGGATGGCCGTGAATAGAAGGGGGGCGGAGGAGACTTCTCATCTTGCATGCGAGAGAGGGAGGCGGAGCAGTAGATGGATGGCGTGGCAAGGGAGGGTGGATCTTGCGAGAGCGGACGCGGAGACCAGGGCTGCGAATGTTGAATCGTTCGTTAAACCGTGACAAAGGTATTCAATCTATCCACTCATTTAATTTCCTCGCTAATACGACGCCCATTTAATCGGATTATTCGCTATGTGAAGAATTTGCGAACCTTGAAAATACTCGCTAAGGCTCTTTCACAAGGCCAAACGTTTCATAAAATTCTATTCAAGGACACTTGAATAAGTAACTTAAATGCCACTGATGTCATGTTTAACCTGACTGGGGCGGTTCATTTTCATTCCAGACCCTCTTTCGGAACCCTTCTCTACAATTTATTTTTCGTGCAATGCTAATAAAATGAATTATTCAATCAGAGCTTAGTTGTTTAACGTACCAAAACGTAAGAACAGCTTATTCAAGAAACTGCCTCTTCAGTTATGAATTTATGAATTTTTTAAATGTCTGACTCATAGATGTGAAAAGTCTTTCTTTTATTTATCTTTGATCTAATAGGCAATAAATCTGGCCATATGTGGTCACTTGGCATCGTCCCAATGAAAAGCGTCTCATAGAGAAAAACTATTTTCTTCATAGGTTTTTTTTGTTCATGAAATGATGTCGTCCAATTTGTGGTTAAAGTGTTTAAAATTGGACCATATAAATCCACCGCATTCATTCAAAAACTTCCGGTTCATTTTTCTTGCAATAGTTAATTTTCTCTGTCTGAACAAGGCTCTTACACCTCAAAAGCTTCCAACGATAATTTTTCACTATTCTCTTGCCGAAAAATTGCCGATTTTTAAGAATAAAAGAATGAATTTTAACAGTCGAAATGAGGAAATGCTTGATTTAAGCCATCCAACTTGCCCCCAGAGAAAGCTTTGAGGGGAATACTCCAATAAAAGCCTAGATGATTTCGTTTCATTCCCTAAGAGATACCACCCCTTAAAATCATTTCTGAAATAAACACAGTAGACTCGTGCTTGAAATTGGCGACGACTTTGCCGTTGCGCTTGGGTTGAGTGTTCCGCTTCAATCCTTCGGGTCTCACAAAGTTCGGCGGCCGCCTCCCGGGTCGACGGAGTGCTAAGTTTTATGACCGCGATGACGAGTATATTCAAGACTTGAGTAAAAAGTTCGTCAAAGCCAAAATTCGCTAGTCGTAGCTAACGATGTTTCCCTTGGTAATGCAATCGTCAACATTTATTTGTAGTGCAGCGAAGAGTTAGGTGACTCGGTTCCTCGGAGCTGAAGAGAGAAAATGGCCCAGGTAAGTGGCCGGATGTACGCAAGGATTGGGGGAGAGGAGGGCGTGGGGGAGGTTTGAGGAGGCGGAATGGGTAGCAAGGGCGCGTTGTGCGAAGGGAGTTAAAGGGAAGGCGGGGATGGGGCACACTCAAGTCAAGTGTAAAGGACGTCAGGATGATGGAGGATCAGAGTATAGGCGTGAGTTTTTAGCACAATTTTTCCTGCTAGTTTCCCAATGGCATTAATAATAATATAACTATGCATCGCGATTCTCCGCAGAGCCACAATTAGAATATGTTTAGAAGAACGTGGAACTCGTGACTCGCGAACCCAAGGTAAATATCCCGAAAAGTAGTAGGAAATTTGTTTTTAAGTAATCACATTAGATTTTCCAAAGATTTAAACTCGCGCATTACTAGCAAACTATTCTGATTTTGCCCTAATTCACGAATGTGTTGGGTACCACCAACTCAATACACGAAATTTACCGCATTTCACCGACAACTTGAAATACTATATCATTTTACTTCAGTCTATATTAATTTTTACTGCAGAGAATAGATACGAATTTTTATTAAAAATTTTATCACGAGATGGAAAACTTTGGCTCAAATGGTGAGAGAAATCATAAATCCTAGCTCAGCACTTTCGCTATTTTGTCGTATTCCATTTGCCTAGTAGATGTATTGTTTCTTTATTACCTACTCCATTTTTTTACTTTCTTCATCACTTCAACCTGTCCATTGGAAAAGGCGATTCAGGAAATGAAATAAGACGTGGCTCCTCCCCGCCCGAAAAAGCATTCAATGAAATCATCCAGTAGAAAACATAATGTGCAAGCATACGGAGATTTATTCTGGCAAACTTTAATTAAATGCCAGAAATAAGTTTCCAAATATTCAAATGAATACCAATTTATGTGGCTGCCTTATATTATTATCACTACCTATTCTGCTTGACATCGCCGCTAAAACCAGACTATTCCACTCAAGAAAAAAATGTTCTATCACATGCATTACCAATTATAAAATTAAAATAAAACTTACTATCTACAGGAAACATTTAATTTAGTGGTTTTGAATTTAATTTCTGTCAGTTTATAAGCCACTCGCTACTATTTAACGCCGAAGATAGCTTGATTACTTTCTTTACTTATCAATAGTACATCTCATATGAATGAACCTGTCCCGTCTATTACCTCTTTTTATTTAGAGTGCTCTTTTTCATTGTGGTCATTTGCTTGGCAACTATCCCTTTACTATACCTTGTATTGTATATCCTCCTGTAATGCAGGTGTAATATTAGCAAATCAACAAAAAGATAATTGTGGCAGATTAGGATATAGTTCGTGTCATTATAAGCTATAGTAGTCAGTGATTGAAAAGTAGAGGATAGTAGGTAAGATAATCATCACCAGCTCATGCTTTGAACTGCATGAATTTCCCTCGTGCTTAGGTGTTTGACAACATCATATAATTGATTTACGCATTGGGATCAAGACCGAAAGTAACTACTCCTTGCTAAAATCACTTACACCCTAAATATTCTATACAAGTGAGAAATAAATATTACCTTTTAGTACTTCAGGATTGTATAGGTGAAGAAAAATATCACTTATCAAAAAAAGGTTAGACAACAGGGTTCTTCTAATTAACTTATGTTGAAGCTTTAAATGGTTATTAATCCAAGAGAATTTTCATTAAATTTTTACTCTTACCGTCTCATTAATAATTATTGCTCCAACATTTATTATTTTTTAATACTGTTAAATCCAAAATATATATTTACATATTTATATTTTATATATTTTTAATTGGCAGCAATTATAACTCGTTCGTTTTACAAGTAAACTATTATTTATTAGAGACTTGAGGAAAAATAAAAAATGCGCTCTTCAGTTCCCTTTAGCCTCCCTACTTACTTGGTGAATTAACACGTAATGCCACAATAATCATCCTATAACTCGTTTTTTTCAAAACGTGGATGATAATAGGTCTAATAATGTGAGAAATTCACATTTGCGGTGGCAGTTTCTTTCACAACAGCAGCTGCTTGCTCCCACGAAGTTCTGATTAACTGAAAAAACTCACCGCTTGGATTTAAGCTTAGAGGGTCCAGAGGCGTCAGCCTGGCGAGATCATTAGCTGGGCTGAGCTGCCACGCCACTCAACTTACCTGGACTATGACGAACTCTTCCTTTGAATTTTAACCGGAAGGTTGGCTGCCTGCCGTATGTCTGGCGTATCGCAGGTTGGCTGCTTACCTTTATATTGCTAATTCCTTAAAGCTATGGCAGGTTTACCAACTTACATGTTCATATAATTAGCCTATACTTGGTCTTTTGGAGCTATCGTGGAGCCTTATCCCCGGTTCTTATTTCCTTTTTATCATGTTTCTAACAAATCCATAAGGTATGTATTTAAGTTTTCCAAATTTATCTCATCTTTTATTCCAATGGCCTTTCCGCTTATCCATAGACTCGGTGTGCTTCGCAATAGTACTTTAACGCACTTAATTCTAGTCTATGAGCATAGCAGTTACGTCTTTACTGTAACATATTAGCTTGAGTTAATCTCATTTTGATGGCCTTTGCGCTCCTTCCATCCCATGTTATGCTACTTCCGAATAAGGGGAAGGATTCCACTTTAGTTAATTTTTCTCATCTCAGTGCCTGCCTACCTGCCTGCATCTTCTCACTTCTGCACACTTGGATTTTTGTTTACTTATATTTACATTCGTTTCATATACCTGAAGTAGTTCATTATGTTTCATGGTGCCTGAAAATCATAATGGTTTGTTTTTAATAAATGCAGCGCCATCTCAAATCAATCAAACGAAGCAATGTAAACCCTTCTTCCCCTTTCGCCTTAGTTACGCGTGGATATCATTTCAATCATTTATTCACGCAATACCCTTGCCCTGCGTCTACCATCCTCCCCATTATCTTGCAGCCTCACTATCCCCTCCCTCAAAGTTAACTGCCATAATCTCCATACCCACCGCCACATCGTCTTACCGCCGCCTACCTCACCAGCCTGGTGCTGCCCAGTAAAATGAGTTACAATATCTATATTAATATGCCATGTTCAAGGAATATCTTAATGGAATTTTGAGCCGCCAGATATGCAATATTGAGTCACCGTGCAATGCGATATTTTTTACGTGGGATATTCGATATTAAAGAATTCTGAATAATATGCGAGATCGTGCGACATGGTTTGATATGCAATATCATGTGGTATATGCGATTGCATGCAATGTGCTATATCATGCGGTAATATGCGACATCATCGACGTGCATCACGAAGTCCGTTAATCGACATATTTTTTATTATGAAATTTAGATCGCAATTCAAAATTTTTAATACGAATATCGAACAGCCCTACGCTCACCTTGCCCTATCCGTCTGATCCGCGAACTGCTTCATCACTTCCAACCCCCATTTCCTGCCCTCCCTCGCTCCCCTCCCATCCCCTATCCTCGCCACCTCCGGACGAGCCGATTAGCGGATTGTAACTAATTGGACGCCCAGATAAAATATTTACATTCGTCAACTAGAGTAAGTCGCGAATTATTTCTTAAAGACTGAAAATTTTGAAAGAATTCAATGAGTTAAAATTCGCCGTAGACAGAATAAGTCAATTCGGCCCGGTTTTATAATGTCTCTTTTGATGCATACATTCGTTAACTTTGGCGTTTAATTAACTTGTATTTTTCCGAAGGGTCCGATTTTGTAAACACCTTAGACTGCTAGATAGTCAACATGAGCATGCTAGCCGTTCTAACTCCGTCTTTAAATTGACCAGAACTAAAACGGTTTGTATGGACTTAGCTAGAGATTATAAGCATAATTTTTGTATTTAACCGGAGGTTAAAGTTAAATATTTTAACGAGATATTATAAAACCAGGCCTTCATGATGCAAACTCATATAAGAAGCCTAGTTTTATCCTTGGAATCGAGTGTCACATCCAGGAGCTTAATGCAGCCGTGTAAGGGAGTTGATAGATGTACGAAGAGAAAAGAGAACGGTCGGAGAGGAGAACCAATCTCAAGTTCCTCCTTTCTCTCCATACGGGTAACTGAATGAACTGAAACCTACTACACTTGCGACTACGAGATTCGTCAAATGTATTTCTTAACGCACCATTCAATGAACGCCATGGTTTAAGGAGATCTTTAAAAGAGTGCAACGGTGGTTCGATCAATATTTTATTTAGCATTAGGTTGGCTAATATTTTACTGCTATTTTGTCAAAGACCAACGGAAATTTCCACCGGAATCTACGGTGGAGAGTACTCTGGATCTCCCAACATTCACCTCAGCAAATCCCCGCAACCATTCACAATGCCCTACGGAGATTTAGACCCCAACCTTCTCAAGGGCCCAATCTTCAAACCACAAATTATCCGGTCGACATTTAGGTAAACATTCTTTCCAAATTTTTAGACCCGTCATTCAAGTCCCCAAACCCAACCTTTCCTTTCAGAATACACAGTTAAAAAAAATCATTAATAATCCAAACATAGTTTTTGCCTAGCTAAGGATCGACGGTTGTTGTTCTCAATAGTACTGAATAAAGAAGAGAGGCGAACAGGCAACTTTTTGATACCTCCTTCTACCTTAAAATTGCTCAGGATCCAAATACTGGGCTTCAGGAGGAATTAACTGAATTTCTTTCGATCGACGGACCCAATGAAGGTCTATCTCCCATTGTCATCACCCTCCCCACCCACGCATCCCCGCTTATCACATTCTTCCTAAGACCAATAAACCCGATCATCCAGGCCGTCTGATTTTATCGTCCCGCAACACCCAGACAGAAAGAATATCTGCCGTCTGACCACTGCCTTCAGCCTCTCGCCCACTCCCTTCCTTTATTAATAAAAGACACTCCACTCAACCTCCTCTCCTCCAGATACCCAAGTCACCACGGCTACAGTTGACACAACATCCCTCTACAACTCAATTCCCACCAAGGTCCCTCCGTCCCTAATTCCCTCAACGCCCGCTTCACACATTCACAGCACTGAATTACTCGTAAACCTTTCCAAGTTAATCCTCACCCGTTATTCTTTCTCCTCTAACGACAAATTATACCTTAAAAATTATAGGCTGTGCCATGGGAAGTAGATTTAGACCGTTCTATGCCGACCTCTATCTCGGTCTCGCAGAAAAACAAAATCCCCTCCAACCATCCCCTAAAACCTCCACTGTGGCTCAGATATATCGAGGATATTTTCCTCCTCTTGCCATATGACACAGTTTCACTAAACTACTTCTTCTCCGACCCCAATGCTTGATCCACTGTTTCCTCCACCTCTACCTCTTACCCCTCACAAATAATCTTCATTGATGTCAATATATAACTAATTAATAAAAAATGCCACACTTCCGTTCACATTAAGTCCACCAATAAGCAAAAATAGCTCAATTTCATTTTCAATAGTTGCCACTCTTTCTTTCGTTCCCATACAAAACGCTCCATCCCAACTATTTTCCATCCGCTGGCACCGAGTTTCCAATAACCCCGATTTCCTTGAGATATTTTTCTCAAGTCTGCACCATTTTCCTCTCTAACGAGTATATCCTGAACCCCTTCAGAGCAAACAAGTCCTAAAGTATGCCTTAATTCCCATTCCTTCCTCCACGACAGACACCCACCTTATTATTTGTACCACATATTTCTTTGGCATAGAATCTCTGAGATCAATCCTTAAATAACTTTATACTAGCCTCAAAAACACAAAACCAAGTCCAATTTTCTATTTAAATGCCTCTATGTCACTTTTAAACACCAAGATAACATATATAACCTCCTTAACCCCAAAAAGCCACACGCAAAATCCCAGCCATCTTCCAGAGACCGACGCCTTGCAATAGGGCAAAGTGCAAAACATGTACCCACTTCATTAACCCATCCATACCCCGCTTATCCCATATTTCTCCTGCACCTCCAGTAATGTTGTTTATCTGCTGAAGTATCAACTTTGCCCTGCCTTCTACATTGAACAATGTACCTCACCCATTAATGTCAAAATTAACAATTACCATGCTTCTTCCGCGGTCTCTTTCCCATCAGTGATGTTTTCAGTACTAAAACACGCATCCCACCGTAATACTGCTTTTAATGACTGTTATAACTTTCCTATTAGGGAGTCCTTCCCGCCCTCCGACACTCCACTTAAGGCAAAAGACACGAGAGAAAGCCTGCATTTGGCTCCGAGACGGTTTCAATTTTTTGGGCTTCATTTTCAGGCATTAGGATCCCTCCGCTCCCAAACTTTCTCCTCCCTTTCCCTAGCTTCCTCCCTTTACCCTATCATCCCTATTCTCAGTTCCTTCCTCTAGTTGAGAAAGGTGGTCATTCCACCGATAATTTCGGACTACGCGTAAGTGCACCTTTTTGTAACTCTATATATTTTTGTAATTATATATATATG
>LYUA01001370.1:377522-387593 GCA_002093875.1 Calopteryx splendens | reverse complement strand
TGGAATACCAAAGTGACAACTTCATGAACGAAGGTAATTGTTTCATTTCGATTTTTTTCAATTTGCATGGCTTAGTCCTGCATCCTCTCCATGCAGCCCGTGCTCCAAAACCTATGGTCGCAGCCAAATTAGCAGCAGAATGTCGTTTTCCAGGAATGTGGTTTCAGGTTTTCGCATGAGGCCCTACCAATCAGCATCATGCTCCGCAAGCCGCAGCTAGGACGCATGGAAGCAGGAGGGAAGCCAGGGGCAAGAAGGGGAGGAAGAAGTGAGTTAGTTCTAGCGAGATATGTTTTCGCGCGTCGAAGATTCCCCTTTTTTGGCCACACTATCGAGTGGTGGTGGACTGGTCCTCGAATCTGCTAGTTCGATTGCCTTAACTCCTCAATTCCTATCACTGCTCTTCAACCAGCATTATATCCTCGGATTCGCTCCTAAAATGAAACTATTGATGCCTTTCGAATAGTTTCAATAATAAGTCTTCCAGTCTCCCCCCGGACGCATCCCAGTCCCTTCCCGTGGCACCCCTGTGAACGTTTTTCACGTTTTGGGTGTTTTTTCTTCTCTTCTAGCTAGACCATTTTGACCACCCGGAAGAAATAAAAGTATTAATAGGTCCCTAAATGGACAGATTTAATGTCCGTTTTTCTCGAACTCAATTCACGATTACAGAATTGACGAGAACAAACACTTGGACATATGCAAGCCCATGTCACTTTTTCCATCTCAAACACTTCATTATTATGATTCAGATTTCATACAGAAGGTTGCAGCGTATTCTGCTGATGCAGAAGTTAAAGAAAATATGGATTCTACGGCTATTTGCATGTGTGGACGTATTTCGTAGGTTATTTCGCCCCTTTTGAATATACGAGCGTACGGCGTAGCTGTGGATTATTTGAAAGACCGGCAATCATTTATTTAAAGCTCCACTTAACTTATAACTCAAAATGTGTTAATTCCGCGTTACCTTATTGAATAATCATCATACGCCGTGTTAATAGCATTTTGCCGTTGCCATAGCATTGCGCTTGCTCCCTCGTGCCACTTCCCTCTCCTTCCTTTCGCCATAGACGCCGGGCCGAACGGACCTGCTCCCTCGTCTTGTGTTCTGGTCGTTATGCTCTCTGATCTTTCCTCCGGCACCAACCCCCGCATCTCCTGGCTAGTGACGCTCTCTCCTGTCGCCGAAGGGCTGCGTTTCGCTTTCCTGTACCTTCGAGTGCCGCGCCGTCATGGGATCCACGCGTGTGTGGTGCGTTCCTGCTCCACCGCACCTTTGGCGTGCTCCCTTGCACCAGCTGTGCACCACGTTTCGGGGTGCGATGCTTCCGGTGGCTTCGCCGCGGTATCGCGTGCTGTCTCTGCCCTCCTGCTTCCTGGTTCTCCCCCCCTCCCCCCCAGGGTGGGAGCCATTCGCGCATCCTAGTGCGTCGCGCGGTGTGCGTGGCTATACGCACCCGTATGGGTGGGTCAACAGCCGCCCCCGACGTCGTTTCCCTCGCCTCCCATAACCCCCCTTCACCCCCACACTAGCGTCTCTCCACCCCCTTTTGATATCAATTGCCATCTCGAGTTTTTTGTGGACCACAACTATAGGTACTATTATGTCTGGGCGCCGCCTTCGTCGGTGCGTTTTCAAGTTGTGTCCCTACTACCCTTACAGACAAATTTCCGGGATTAGGCTCTTCAAAGATGACCGGATCGCCCAAAAAATCGACCGCAAAGAATATTTACGAGGTAACTGATCGTCCACTTTACTTCCTAACGACTGCAAAACAAACCAAAAACACTGAAATACCAGCAGTATTTCCCCAAAATCCTAGCCTCTTTCCAAACCCCGACAATTCCATGAATAATACTTCAATCTTCGCCCTGATCACCATTAAAAACACCGCCATAATGTCAGAAAAATCAATTTCCGATAGAATCTCCGTAATTCTTGGCTAAGCTTTTGAATTATTCTCAAAATTGTAAGGGCGACTAAATCTTCAGTTCACTCCAACCAAGCTCCTGACATTTCAAACTTACAGTGGAATCGTAACAGTTTCTCAAACAAAAAAATGGAGCCTCTGGAAATAACACGTAAAGTGTTACCTACCAGATTTAATAGCGCACTCAAAAACCATGTTACCCGCCGATAAAAGTATTTACTTGCCAGGATACACAAAATACAGATCACGCAGCAACGATCCGCGGAGGCGTGGCACTTCTATTGAAATACAAATAGAGATCGTAGGAATCAAACTTCATCCCAAATCATCCTTCATGAGCATCATTTCCTTTTACAATTTCCCTACCATAAAATTACCGGAAGGCAATCTACATCTAATGTCTCCCCAACCCAAAGCCATGATAACAGCTCTACGTGACTTAAATTCCATGCATATCAGGTGAGAGTTGCGCCACCACAAACGTCGCGTCCTCCATTAACTGAGTATAAACAACAACATCGGTATCATTGCTCCTTCAGAGCCAACACCTCAGCACTAAAACCACACTCGGCATCTTAGACATCATACGCAACACAACTACACAGCCCATAAGTCCTTCATGAAGGGACGTAAGATACTTTTTCCTGTTATTTTCCATTTTGACTGCGTCCCAATAAATAGTTAAGTTAATAGACAAAGAATTCGTAGTCGCAGATCTGGTTAATTCTCTTAATTTCGTTCCAATCCCGAACCTGGGGTCGTTACCACCATCAAGCTAATGAAACTTGCAGAAATATTCATTCAAAGTTCAAGTTTTGAAGTCTAAATCCTCATTCGGCCCAGATATTATACCACTTAAAACAATCAAACATTTACCCACTAATGTCATTCCCTTCCTTCTTGAACTTTATAACTCTTTACTCGTCTCCAGTTATATTCCCACGGTCTAGCGAACCGCGAAAATAATCTTGCTTCCTGAACCTACAAAGGCATTAATTATTCCAAAAAACCTCCGTTCCATTTCCATAACCTGTCTCTCTCTCTAAATCATTTGAAAAAATCATATGTATGCATCTTAAAACCCAGTTCTCAATCCCAGGGCAATTTAGTTTTACCCCCAAAAACTTCAATCACTCACCAGTTGGTCCGGAAAATGGAAAATATCCTTCATTAGAATGTCGTCATACCTCTGCCACTTTTCTCGGCGTAGGGAAAGCAGTTGATAAAGTCTGACACGATGGCCTTATTTTTTTAACTTTTCCCCATTCATTTCCCTCTTTAGTTAATGAAAAATCACACGCCCTTCCTTTCCTCTAATATCGACATTTTTTTACAACAATCGAAAATTTTCCTCCTAAACCTTCCAAACCTGAACTGAAATCCCACTTGATGGCGTATTATTGTCGTCCATGGATAATGTATTTTTTTAACGATATTCCCAAACCCGACTCCACTAGAGTATTTCATTTTACGGGTGATGAAACTTCCTTTCGAAACTGGCCCAAGTTTGTGTTGCAAAAAGTGCAGAAACATCTAGATCTCATTCATGTGGACAAATAATACTATTCCCTCATAGTGTCAAGAAGTCGCATTTATGCATAAAATTCAAAATCCACTAACAGAATGCGTCCCGTTCACTCTTAACAACGATTCTATTCCCAATATTTCGTGCATCATATCTATACTGCACTGGGTTAGATAGCAAACCAAAATTTACCCATCTCATTTATGTTTTACCTAATAATTTAAAAACAGCAAGGATAGCTCTTGCTCCCTTATTACGTAGAATTATCAACCTATCTTTAAACTTTAAGAAAAACTGCCATCATATATCATCCGCCCGACTGTCATTTACGCCAGTCGATCTTGGTCTTCCTCGCTTAAACCCTTTCACTTCAACTAATTATTCCCCCAACACAACCTAAACCTCCTCTTCATTCCAGGCGCCAAATGGTTCACAGAGAAAAACAACTCCATGATGAGCTAGGCACTTCACCCATTTTCTTTTCCTCTCCTTCTGGAATCTCGCAGCTTTTACCCTAAACTAAAATCAAACCGCATTCCCCTCGCCGGTATGGACACTTAATATTGACGATAAGCTTGATCCACGGAGCAAAATTATTCATTCCTTCAATGAGTTTCCCCTTGTGAGAACTTAAGTGGCAGCCCACCCATCCTTGACACATTTTGAGATAGCTTCTGGCCCGTACAATCCTTTTCCTTCGACCAACTCCAACCAGCAATAAAAAAATGTCTCCGTATTATCTACCCCTTGCACTGTATTAATATGTGCAATCACAGCCTCCAGTGCCCAGCATCGAAAAAGCTATCTCAAATCACAATCCAGTCCACCAAACGACTCAAAAAATGTCCCACGCAGTACCAATTCCATACCCGACCAAACACGGTACCCCACATTAGTACCACAGATAAAAATTCACTCCTGGGAGTCCGCTCGTGAAGGAATGCTGAAGAGGGTCTCAAAAGGAAAGCCAAATGAAAAAGATCTGAACTCAGACGAAGGTGAGATTAATAATAATATGTGTATTTCGGTTGGTTGCACGCAACAGTGAGAGTTTTGTTCAGGAGCAGAATCAGCATTGGTTATTGGTCTTAAGGAGAAGCAGCACGCCTCCTACATTGCTTCATTGCTGTATCATTTCAGCTGCGCGTGTCAAAAATTCTAGCCCATCAAGGTCAGGTCTCTAATCTGTAGGGTTGGGTTGGAACTGGTACCAGAAATTGCCTATGGCTCTTCCCCCAGGTACTGGTATCTAGAAAAATTGCCCAAGGTACTCTGGTATCGATTCCTAGTTTTCTTGCCCGTGACACATTGATACATTTTAGCATGTTTAACATGATCACATGATGCATTTTATGTTTCCAATAAACAGAAGGGGTTTGTACCGGCACTTAGGTGCTGATAAATACCTAGGATTCTTGCTCCAGGAACTGGCACCTAGTAATTGTTCTCTAGGTCCTGATACCGAGGTACCTAGGATTCGTACCTTAGTTACTAGTATCGAGATGCCGGTACCTAGTTTCTTTCCCGAAATACGAACTACGGATATGTATGTATCAGTGCCCATGGCGACACCTAAGTGCTTCACGGGGTCAGCAGCGTTCAATTGAGAATATCTGAGTGCGTGAGTGCAGTTCTGTCCTTCCGCTCTCATTTTAAGAAATGAATTACGCCGCGGTTTTTGGTATTTAATTATCTACCCAATTTAATGCCCCTTTCGATAATAACCGGAGAATCACGAATGTACTTCGCGATCTTAGAGTGAGGCGCGTCATTTAACTAAAAAATTCTAATGTCACCGAAAGCTCTTACGTTGGGTTCGTTGTTTTTCTGATTTTGTTAAAATTATCTCGTCAGAATGAACAGTAAACATTCCTGCTACGCTTCCCTGAGGTACACCAGAAAATACTCATGGGTGATCATTACTCGGGCCGTATATAACTAATCTTCGTTCTCGCGAGGAAAAAAATCCGTGAATCCATTTTATTATCTTTTCATTCATTCCGCCTTGCGGCTCTTAGGTATTTCTAAATATATCTCGGAGTGTGGGTATTTATCGCAAGCTTACTTAAAATCCTAAAGTATCACATTATTTTTTGTCTGTTCCCTCGTCTTGACTCGAGGATATCCTTCACAAAAATCCCCACCTGGATCTCACACGAGGCGGTTTTTTTTAAGTAGTTCTGGTATATATAAAGTGATGACTGTTGAAGAATATCCAAATGTTACTTGTAATTTTTTCTTTGCAACCCTTATTGGTCAGCATGGTTACTTTGGAAGAATTTTTTTAACTATTATATGCTGTGCGGCCCACGACTATAATACAGTTGCGATCCTTGGGAGATTCAAAATGCTAAACCTTAATCCTGGAATTCCCAGTCCAAGACCGAAAAGCTGCCGAATCTTGTTCAAGGTATTATCCACACCATTCTTTCATTTAAAAGTTGAATAGCGCTGTTCAGTTAATTGTTTCTTGTGTACCCACGATTTTTAAATTATTTTCATCTCTTTTGCGTTCGAGTATACGTTCACCAGGTTCCAATGTGTGTTTTGAACTTAATTTCCTCTGTTTATCCTAAGTTTCTCTAAAATTCCTAAATTTCCTAAGTTCTTCTAGCGTCATCATTGTGCCACCCTGGTTCGTTACTTTCGTGTTTTCGTTTTTTAGGACTATATTATGGCCGATAACACGTCTCACTATTTCCAAGGACGACTTTCGTGGGTCAGGTCGAAGCCCAAGTTACCTGCACGTCCCCCTCTCACTGATTTCTTCTATGATACTCCCACAACCTCTCGAAGTTCCGTTTATTTAATCGTGTGACCGAAATGGTGCTTTATAATTCCACTTCCATTTGTTTTATTTGCACAATCTATGTTTGGTGGTCGTGAAGTACCATCAGACAAATGTAATCTCGATGGCGCTATTCTGGTCACCTGATGACGTTGTACCTCAGTGAAACCTAGTCCATCCAAATGAAACATCTTAAGATAGAATTACCAAGTTTTATTTCTGTAATAATGGTAACCCCGGTCACCGTGTCTTACATATATGCCCTCCGTTTCCTTTCACGATCTAGTTGGTTATAGATAGTGGTTCAACGAAATGGCATTTTGGTCACCAGTATTCCAAGTTTAAGTAATTAGTATTCTATGTGCTATTAAATACTTTTTCTGTTTAGCACTCGGGTCATTTGTAAGCGCTGAAAGGGTCTAAACCAAATGTTTGCACCATAATTTTGATAGCCGTCGCACACCCAGCATTGTGATCGATCTTCCGAAGCAGCCTCGCAAAGAACGTTTTGCGTGCATTTTACTTTCCCAGCTGAAACATTTCAAAGGGTCACCAAGGATCACATTTCTGCAGCATGAAACTCGCAGAGAATGAAAATCTTTGCTCAAAGATGAAATTAGATGAAAGCAAAGTGCGGCGAGGCCGCGACAAACTTCCACGGGTTCTTTCGTTCTGCTCATGAACGGATCTTCCCTAACTTACAGCGAAGTTGAAATCTGACGCTCGAGTTGAGGATAGACGACTGCTTGAAAAATAGAGAATAGATCAAATTATTTCTTCTTTTTTTCATATAATTGTACGACAAAGCGGATTGGGTGCAATCGGGTTGGTTAGGACAATCCTCAAATATAGCCAGCTAGTCAATGTAAAACTTAGAGCAGGGTGCTAATGACTAATTCAATGCGATGCAGGAAGTAGCATGCCCCGAATATCTTTGTCTGGAATTGGCATAAGATGGGTTGCGCTTATATTCAACAAACTTGAACATTTCTAAATGAGCTTATCTATCTACATTTTTCTAAGAAATAAGGTGAGCATGGAAATCGTAGATTAGTAACGAGACAGCATACCTGAGTGAAATTGCTGACGAAATTTCTAATTCACTGTAATATCCTGAAATAATAGTGTCCTGATGTCACCACGATCTATTCATTGAATATCGCAACGAGAAAAGCGGCGAAGCATCGTGTCATAAGGCCGAACCAACGGAAGCGGGATAAGATGTCACCTTAAACGGGAGGAATCGTATTCCATTTAATGAATTTATGTCTATTATTGCAGTGAAGCATATTTGAAATTTTCAAAGTGTGAGTGAATCTAAATTGCTCTTTTATCTTATGTGAGGCGCCGGTAAGCTATTTGAGATTTTTTGCCTTCAGCACAATATGCCCTATGGCAACATTTAAACAAGAGTTCAAACAAAGAGCTTACCTAACGACTCAATCTCGTTTCTAAGGACCTTGTGTCTTTCCTTCGAAAATTCTCCGCCTCAAACCGCGCATTGAAATTTTACCTGATTCTTATTCCAAGAGAAGAAATAGCGCTGTAAACCAAATCCGGTGAGTGATTCGTCCTCTTTTTTCAAGATAATTTTAGAAGCCTTTTATCTAATCAGCGCATTTTATTTGTACCCACTCATAAACATCTAGCAATTGTCTCTATAATCTACAATCAACAAAAATAGGTATAAATAAGCACCTAGATAAGAGCGAAATGCCTCTGACTTTCGGCAGAAAGCTAAAAGGCAAAAACGCAAGTGTTAACATTTCCCGCGATGCAATCAATTTCGGTCGCATTCGCGCTAGTCGAAGTCGCGAGAAGACATTTGACCGACGACGCCCGCGATCGAAGGCCTACGTCACGAGGACCTTGCGGGACTGAGCCAATGCATTCTCACTCTCGCGACCCCCCGTCCCGTATTTGCCCAATTGTAATTAGCGGTGCGTGGGGAATTTCGGGGTGGAGGGAGGGAGGGAGGGGGTGGCGGGAGGGGGGGAGACCACGGGGTGGAGTGGTGGGTGTGTGTGTGTGGCACTTAGGCCAACCGCTAAAGCCTCGCAAACATATTTGTCCAAATGCGATGCGACTGCTGATGGGGAGGGATTGGGGGGTAGGAGGGGAAAGGGGGGGAGGGGGCGAAAAAATTACTCCCCCTCATGAGCTTCGGAAGCAGTGCGGCACAAAGGTAGATTTGTAAGATAAGGACTTATTGTTTCTGAGACTTGGTAATCACCTCCGCAATATCGTCACCTGAATATAATGAGAGCAGTTCGTTCGTTACGCAAGGAGAATTCTAGAGCGGAGACACTAACATTTATCTCTTTGGTCATGCATAATACGAGGGAGCTATTTTTAAATTGTGTTTCATGAAGGCTGAGAGAGAGAGCATTGATCCAACAGCGGGCGGAATATTTCGCCCCGTGTCACTGCGTTAGGTAACAAATGAAGTCACATCGGCCGGCATGGACAAAAGATATTACGGATTATGGATCGTAATTAACCTGCAAGTGGGTAGACTCGGATAACCTGTACTAAATTGTTCGCGAAGAGTATGATAAATGTTACTTAGACCCAAAATGAACGGACGGCTAGTTCCTAGCGTCTGCTTGGTTTCCATAATTGGCATTTACCTTCCTTCCGAAACGAGTAACGGGAGCATCAAAATTTCCGTATGAACTGTATATTTTTTTTCAAAATGTGGTAAACTGAACTAAATGGGGTCAGTCTTTTTCCTTCTGGTAAAGATATTAAAATACATTTCAAAATTCACTTCCGCTGAAGATTTTCATGATATGGCCCGTGATCTTCGGAGTGGAGACGATTCCAATGCATTGATAAACCGTTATCCAGACAACGTGTCCAGTATTCCAAGGAGAAAATTATGTGCGGGTATGTTAATCATCTTCCCTGGAAACTGATTTCATCGTTTTCTTTCAAATTTTTAAGAACTATATTACTTTTATGCGTCATGGCCTTTCCTCTTCCACTGGAAATGTCTGCTCCCAAAGGACCATCGACCGATAGCAATCTTGATGTGTAAACATTTCGCCCACAAACTGATTTCGTGTGATGAAAATGGTGTTTTTTTTATAAATAATAACCGTTTAGTTTTTGTCCCAGTAAATCTAATGGATTTTCTGCTCATTGTGTGTCTAAATAAAAAAATGGCGAACAGAGGAATTTCTTACGTCTTGCGTCAATCCGAACACAATTTGTTGCACACGAGTTTCGCGAAAACGACATCTATGGCATTCGCCGGAGAAAACTATTTTTTCCAATGCCCCTGGGACTTAGCGTGAGTTTTCACGCATTTAGTGACGCCAGCAAGTCAAGGTGAAATAAATTCAAAAGACGAAGGGCGAAGAAAAAGAATGATGAAATGGAATGAAGCAAGGAGAATGCGCTTCCGAGGGAAGAAGGCATTCCCTGTCTTTTTCTTGCGGTGGGAGTACTTGGGAATTTGTTCCCTTTCAGGGACCACCCTTCAGACTATGGCTGAATCATAGATAGGACTTGAGACTTGTGTTTCTCTATGAGTTGGAATGATATATGTATTTCGCGCCCAACGAAATTCAAAGTAGTCCCACCGTTTGAAAACACATAGATGAGTTCCTTCCTGGAGAGGAGACCGAACTGCTTCGTTCAAAATCTCTGCATAACTTTAATTCGAAGTGTGACGTAGCAATTATTATAATATCCTGGCTCTTTTATAACGACTCGTTTGACAAGTAAGGCATAGGAAAGCAAAGCCGCGGTATTTCCGGTTACGGCGCGCGAATACGCGTAGAGAATCACGCAGGCACTTTCGGTGATATTGGCACTTT
>LYUA01001370.1:218939-238172 GCA_002093875.1 Calopteryx splendens | reverse complement strand
CCCCCCCCCAATCCCTCTCGTCGAACACACGCAAAAACACTGAAACAAAACCCCGCGCCGAGTTGGTGTCTTCGCGACAAATCCCTTGCCGCCGTCTCCCCCGCTTCCTTCCCCTCAACAAAAGCCTTAAACCGGCGTCATCGCAGTTTTTTTCGTCTCCGACGGCGCTAAAAACCTCATTATCTTTTGGCCCGAGTGTAAACAGCCATGTGCAAATTCTAATGGACGCGGCGGACGCCCTCGGCGGGCGATTTTTTCGCGGGACTCGGTTGGCGAAGGACGTCGACGCCGGGAAACTTTTCCCAAATGACGCGTTGGTCAGGAGAGCGAGGGGGAGAGAGAGTGTGTGTGTTTGTGTGTGAGTTTGTGCATGAGTGTGAGTGTGTGTGGGAGAGAGAGAGAAAGATTTTGTGTCTGTATGTTTTTGTGTGTGAGTGACAACGTGGACCGGCTTTTGTGCGAACCCAAGATGACCGACAGTGAGGGTAGCTTTTGCTCGTCTTCTTCTTCGCGTCCCGTGTAGTATGCCGCTCTGGTTTATGCAGGGGGTTGTATCGCCCAGAGAATTCAACAAGGGGGCTGCTGCGGTATTGATTTTTCGGGGACTATTTGTAATGGAGAGCAGCTTTGAGTTGAGTGCGAAGGGGGATGGGTGTGGGGGTGTAGAGAGGGGTGGAAATAGGGGGTCGAAAGAGAGTACTTGGCCAAAGGAGCTGTTTCGGGTAGAATTTTTCGTTCGGGAAGGCACTGGCATTTTCTGACTTTTACCCGTTTTTAAGAATCTGTTTTGCGTTCAATGTGTATCTTCCGTAAACACCGCAGCCATAATCTACAGTGCATGGCATTGACACTCTTCTTCAACTTTTGTCATGAACTTGCATAATATTTTAAAGTGAGCGACTACCCCGTTAATAAAGGTCATTAAACATGCTAATTTGCACCTTTCATCCAGAATTGACAGTTCAGAGATGTTTAGTAGATAGATAATGAAAAATTAATCGCTGTCAATGAATAAGACAACGAAACACACAATTTACAATAAAGGTGTCGACACTCAACAAGAATAAAACTATTTTGATCGAAAATGAAGTATGGGAGCATCGATTGAGAAATGTGAAGTTTTTTATTTTGATTTTATCTTAGTTAACAGTTATTAATTCTCTAATAACTCCAATGTGTTTCAAAATAACAGTTATCGAGCATCGAATGTTATAAATAACCTAACACCGAATATTATTCCGCTCTTATCCGGAGAGCACATTTATTTGTGTTTTATGGGTAGCCGTATTGTGAAAACCTATAATATTTACATTATTGTGACAATCCATGTGAGAGAATATGTTTTAATGAATTAGCAGGTTCGCGCATTTAAAGGAGTTGATGAGGATGTGCACGACAAAAGAAAGGTTTGAAATTGCCTTATTCAGATATAACCGTATCGACCGATAAAAAATATAAAAACAGCGCTGATTCATAAAATAGTAACTATTGACCTCCAGCTTGCCAAATGAAAACTAAATGGTTCATGCGCAGTCGGAGGCCCCCACTCAGGCACTCGGGGGGAAATGGGGAGAACGAATGTAATGATTTTTTTTTAGTTTTCAGATTGGCTCGTACCGGAGTACATCTCCTGGTAAAGGTGTATAGCGAAACCAAGAGATTCAGTTGTCCAAACCATATTTAGTTAATATTATATATCTCTCGTGTTAATGTGGGAAATAGCCGAATAGCTAATGAAAGTTTTCTTCCCGATATGACATTCTTGATCGGAACAGGCTAGTGCGCACACGCTCTACGCTTTGCCGGATACGCTAAGGTTGGTACGAAATTACTCCGTCAGATGTCTCATCGGTGTTGATAAAGCGTTATTCGTTCTGCGTCTTTTTTCACAAACGTTTGCTTTTCTCATATGTGGTCTTTTTTGTTCAGTGTTGTGAACCACTTCTCCCAGCTAGACAGAAGGTAACTTGGCATGTTGAAATTTGAATCAAAGATGTGATATCTGGTTGAGTGTGATCGCTCGCAGAAAATTCAGTCGTGTTTTAGAGATAAATTTACTTGGTTGGGATACCCGCTCTTAGCCTTCCGTCTCGACGCGGCAAAGCTGCGCGTATGTGGCCGCCGAAGTGATCCTGCCTCCGAACTGCCGTTTTTACGTGTGAAATGTGCCGTGAATATTAAAGAAGCGAATTTTCGAGGTGTTAGTAATTAACATAGAGTGTGTTATTCAGTGTGTCTATCATGCGATGTCTAATTTCGGTGTTAGATGACATTAGGCAATGTCACTGTCAATTACCAGAGATGTTTAGAAATAAAACGTTAATTTTTCACCGGAATTAAGTCTCACTGAATGGTAGAAACCCACGGTATCATCTTGCCGAAATGCGATGTGGAAATTTTTGCACGGTACCCGTCTCCCCGAATTCGTGATTTTTTTTTACCTGTGTCGGCATTCATGGCGATCTTTTAAGAATGCAATTTTCCGCCATCTTTGCGTGCTGTATTAAGATTTAATAATTTTTTTCGTTACTTGTAATAAGTACAGGAATGTGCATTCATTCTTGCCAGTGAATATGATACTCGAGAAAGAGATAGTTTAATATTTGTTGCTACGTGTGTCCGTCAGCGGAGCAGGGAGAAGGACATTGCCAAAGTTCGCCAATTTACTTTTTTTACTTAGTCGTTGAAAGTAAAAGTTTCGCAGTGCCGGTTGTTTAATATTGAATGGTCATAGTTTATATATTTTCCTACTTAATGTTATTTTGGACATAGACTGTCATTGAGTGCTCATCTTGATTTTCCAAAACTAATGCCGGTATATCAATGTATTTTGAATATCAGCGTGGAAAGTACTCAATATTTTCTTTATTTCAGTCGCTCAAGGTGGATATTGGAAGATGGTAGACACCCAACACTTTTGTTTGCGGTGGAATAACTACCAGAGTAGTATAACCTCAGCATTTGAAAATTTAAGGGATGACGAAGACTTCGTCGACGTGACCCTTGCATGTGAAGGGAAAAGTCTTAAAGCCCATAGGGTTGTGCTGTCGGCTTGCAGTCCATATTTTCGGGAACTTTTGAAGGTGAGTTGTTAATCATATACACATTACAAATATTGTGTTAGCCACTTTGGTAAGTGAATGAGAATCTGCCAGAGAGGAATTCTTCTAAAGGTTCTTAAAGTGGTTACCTTTAATTAAATAAACTTCTCATTTCCTTGCATTTGTGTTTTCCAAAGTGCTGTTAGAACTTGATTCCAGATTGTGTGAACAGCCGTTTATTATTAATTGAGCCTTTAACGCATCCTGTGCCGTTTAGATGCTTGTGCTCATCTCCGTTAGATATGAGTGATGAGGGTTCAAAAGGGTTATGATTGTTTTTAAATGTCAAATAAAACGTTTGCCAGTGTGTTAGTTGTGCTTTTGATGTAGATAGTATGGTTATTTTGAGACTAGGTTTTTGTGACTTAATTCCAAGGTGCTTTCTCAGGTTAACTCTTAGTTTTCTTTGATGAAGTTTTATATGTAATACGGGAAGGTTTAGTATATATTCACTTCTTTCTTTTATATATAAGAATATCAGATAAGTAATGACCCAAGAACCGCACACTCGGACACTATATTAGGTATCTTCATAAGTTATTGAAAGGTCAGCTCATTCAATAGGTACCAAATTGGTAGCTGATGAAAAAACTGGAACCGTATGTTTTATTCAGTGCCTCGTTTTTGTGATCAACGCCGTAAACTTCGTTCACAATATTGAAAACTATTCTTTTATCTACTGATTTGTTTGAATTTAGAGTGGTGCTAATCTACTAAAACAAATAAAACCTTGTAAATAATCTCCTTTTTGGTCATTTGTTGTTGGGTGTTGAAATCAGCCCTTATATATATATAGATATATAGTTTTGCTATCCTTCACTGACTTGAAATAGTCACATCGTAAATATTTCTTTTTTTCTTCCTCCACTGAATCCACTTGATAATCATTCTCATAATTATATCCTTTTGTAAGTAAAGATAATTGGATTGGTGATGCTGACTGAAATTCAGTGAATATTTTGTGAAATTTTGTCCATTCCTCAATAAAAAGTTTAAAATTTTGAAAAGATGTTGTTGAATTATATCAGCATGAACTTGACACCATTTCAAGGGTAACACATTGCGTTTGAAAGTAAATCAAATTTTAAATTGCATGTTCATGTTAAATATTTGTCATCATCACCATATAAGGTTTTTTAAGTTGTGTTTAAATTGACCTATTGTTGGTTCATAGACTAATGTTGCCGGGAATCTTGTGCTTCTTGTGTGTGACTGAAAAATTTTCCCTTGAAAGTGTGTATTTCCCTAGTGATGTTAGTTGTCATCTTCTTAATTCCTTCTCTCATTCTTAACAGACAGTTATGACATACCTACCTACTTCTTGCACGTAGGATACTTTAGTGACTTCTCATGAGTGTGTTTGTGAAAGGAACTTATTATTGACACCTTTTCATCATTTAGAATGAGTACATGATTGTGAAGCATGTCAATTATAGCATTAAAAATTTAAAGTAGGATGTAGGTTGGTGAAATACACTTTTTCTCAAATATGGTTTATTTTACATACTCTGACATAGTTTGTCAATTTTCAAGATGTTTCTTGGTTTGCATGTGAATCGTGATCAAAAATCTACATAATCACTATAGGTAAAAATCTAATTTATGAAAGATTTAATTCCCTATGAGAACAAATTGCTCAGATGCCTTAATTGTAATCATCATGATAATCTGATAAAAAACGAGGTTTATCTCAGAATGAATATTGAGATATATGTGATTTTTTTCTGATAGGCACTATTCAATTCCATTTCCTCACAAATGAAAGGTCATTCTGTGGGTTTCCTCTATCAAATGCTGTGATTGTTTAGAACATATATGTTTACAGGATTATAATGCATACGTATTTTTGACTTCATAGCATTTTTGACATTGTCAATAATGTTAGTTTAGTTTAGTACCGGTCTCTACTAGCTTTCTCTGTGGCAGTGTGGCATCTTTGCTATTTTTTCACTGATAACCTATCTATTTAATGATGTGTCCTCATAATCATATTCTCCATGAACTCTTCTGAATTTCTTCTCGTTTATTCCTCGTTTGTTGTTAGTCCCAACGCTCTCTGTGATGGTGCTACTGCAACATCTGCTTGGAATATGTGTCCTGAATTTTGCAGTTTTTAATTTCTGCATTCTGCACAACCTACTTCCTTCACTCTTCATGTGACATGTTAATTAAATACTTTGCTTTAATGTGGCAATCTGAAGTTTATTGCTTATAAAGCAATTGTTGCGTGTGGAATCACTTATGATTCGTTTATACACAGGTGAAATCTTCTTTGTTTCCATCTCATTATTAGTCCATTAAAATACCACTTATTAGAGTTAAAGGGTCATTAATTTATTCACTTAATGACACTAAAGCAATGGCTATGATAAATTTGGGAATTCAAGTGCTTGTCATTCGGATGTCTAATCTGAGTAGATGTCTATAATACTTCAATTTCGTGTTTCAGTTTGTCTGTTGCTCAAATAATAATTCTTTTTTTACCCTTCACAAAGTTTCATTTTAGGGTAAGCAAAGTCATTTTAAAAGCTTATTTTAGATAATTTTTATGAACCTCATCATGTTTGCTAACTACTACTTCCACGCTTACTTCTTTTGCCTTCATCACATGATTTCATGTATACTTATGTGAGACTTCTAATATATTATGTCTTCAGAGTCTCCAAGTCAACCACATTCACCCATACCTTTCTCAGTCCACCCCCTTCTTCCTCTCAAGCCTTTAACTCTTCTATAGTGATAGGTTAAGCTTGTTGGCTATCAGTTTTGGAATGGGAGTTGACAATCTGAATGTTGGTTTTCTGAATTTTTGCCTTCCATATACTCTTCTGTCTTTTATCTTTTTGGTGATTGGACTCTCATCCATTCTCGCAATATAACTGTACCAGCATAGTCATTCCTTCTTACTTTTCCATTACCGGTGCATACAAACTACATTATTTCATGACCCACTCATTCCTACCATTCTAACTGTAAATAATGCCAAACTAATTTATTTGATTTCAAAGTGTAGTAACCTATCATATGCATGCTCAAACACTGCACTGAAGTGTCTTATAAACAGTTCTTATACTTGTGCTGTGATTTTTTTGCATTAAAAATGCTGTTTTTGTAAAATATGTTTAATATTAAAAAGACTTCAGTAATTATGCACTGCCAGAGTAGCCTTCTCATGTACATTTCAACATATTTTTTGTCTGATGGGATTTTCTCCAACAATGTGTTTACTCTTGAACATTGTTTATGGAGCAGTAATGTTACTTAGAATTTTGAAACCATTTAAATAATGTTGGTGCCTTCTGACACATTTAAGCAGTAATATCGGTCTTAGATTTCAAATAGCAAAAAATCCTTTGCCACGCGTGTCCTTCTCCATGAATGAAAATAGAAGGTGGTGTCATGCAGATTAATCTTCCCCCCTGGCTTATGAAGTTCATAGCAAATTGCATTCTAAAATTATAACTGGGGTAGAGAGAGGATTTTTAATTAAGAGGATTAATCTGAATGACACCTTCTATTTTAATTCATGGTGAAGTGTTACACTCAGTGGAATGAATTGATGTAGAAAATGTGTAGATCTCTAGAATGGTTTAATGTAATGTGAATGTTTTAGTAGTGCTTAGAATAGTGTAGTCCCTTAGAAGACTATGAACTCCTTTAAATTGTAGACTGCCTCTAAAAAAGTTTGAAAGCCTTACTTACCTAGTTTGTGGTTAGGTACCATGGGCCATCTCTCTGAACAAGGTTATTTATTCTTTTATTGAGTATTTCAATTCCTTTGAGAATTAGTGGATTCATGAGACAAAATTAATGCAGAATGTTTTGTGGGGCATTTCTGGTATGGTCAGATTACTCACAGCCCTTATAGTTCTTTTGCAAAGTTAGGGATTTAACTTCATTTGGTTTCAATATCACCCTGTTTCATATCTAAAAAGATGCAGATTGCATAGCACTGAAAATAAATATTAGCTAAAGGATAGGTTTTGATACGTTATTGTGTGTTGTTCACTGTAGGCACTCGCATTTTCTGGGAGTTTCTCTTCACTTTATTTTTCTCATGCACAGTTGGTTTTCGTACTCATATGAATGTTTAACTGAAGAATGTCATATTTTGCTAGGTTCGATTGTGCTGTCACACAATCTGCTGTGATAACAGCCTTAAAAAATATTAATCTCCTCAACAGGAAATAAATAACTAACAGAGGAATAAATAGCAAACCGAGAAATAACAGAGAGGAAATTAAAAGTCATAAAAATTGTAGTTGCAAGCGAGAGATTGTGTTGCAGTGCTTTTTCAACATCTGGTTTCTATAAAGAATAAAATTTGATTCATTCAATTATATGTATTTATTATATTGCGGAGGCATTATTATATATTAGTTGCATTTAAGTTATTATCATTGCTATTGCATTCAAGTCTTACAGATGCTTTGATTTCCATATTGCTTTCTGTATTCAAGACTTTTTGAAATTGGGCATTAGCTTTTACTAACATTGAGTGGGCGGTCATCAATAAACTGAGGAGCAAAGGAAATTTATTTTAATTCTTCAATTGGAAAAGCATCATAGCATTCGTTTCACTGTTGTGTCAACTAATTTTCTGTTTCTATTATTTTATAATAAATTAAGAAGTATTTCATCAAGAAAAATTAGGTTCTCCATTTAGCATTAATTTGATCAAATATCATTATCTCTATACTATGTTGCTCATTTCATTGTTGTCAGAATAGTCAATATTTGTATTTGGCTTTCAATGTTAAAGAAATAGATTGCAGTGCAGAATTTTCATACTATTTTGAATTAATATTATTGTCATGTCACTAAATATTTAGTAATAAGTAAGACTTCCTATTATGATAATCCATTAGCTTATGATGACGAAGAGAACTCCAAAAAAAAGTTGGTCTTTTAACTTATTTCTCTTTTCTCCTCCGGATTTAATTAAGATGTCAACTTTTTTTTTTATTAATTGTTGTTTATTTAGAAAACTAAGATTAATTAGGTTTGATAATGTATTCTTCATCAATGTAAAACTCAATAAATCTCGCTGCAAAAGAAATCAGTGAATCTTGAAAATCAAATTTGTGTTTCTTATTCTCTTAAGAACTCTTTTTCTTCAAATGTTTCTGCTAATAAGTATTTCGGGACCTTTTAACGGTGCGTTGTGGTGAAGTTCATTTGAGTGCCACCCTCCCCATTGCCTTCCTTTGATGCTAAATCTCATTGATTCCCACAGAGCACACCCTGCAAGCATCCTGTGATAGTCCTCCAAGATGTGGCATTTGCTGACTTGCACGCTCTTGTCGAGTTTATATACCATGGAGAAGTTAACGTGCACCAGAGGAGTCTCACCTCCTTCCTAAAGACCGCTGAAGTTCTCAGAGTCAGTGGACTCACTCAACAGGCTGATTATAGAGATGAGGTAATTACCTGTCTGACATTTGTATGATTCTGCATGCCTGTTACTTATTTAACACATTAAATTTCTTTTCAGTTTATTTTAATATTTATGGTGGTTTTTTGGAATTTCATTTATATTGCTGGTACTTTGTTGCTTAAAGTATTTTTGCGTTGAATAGGAAATTCATTCAACTAGTTTATATTTTTTTTCTTCTAAAAATATATTTTTTATTTATTCACAAATATTTTTCTGAGTTGGCAATTTCACTCTCTTAGTCTTTATTTTTTTATGTTCTGAAATTGGACTGCACGATTCCCACACTTTGTTGTACCAATTAAAATCATTCCTTGACCTGTTCTTTGGCTTGCTCTAATTTTTTTATCTCTGAGTGTAAAAATAATTTGATATCCTTTCCTTTTTAAAGTATAGACCATTTTGCATAAATGATTTTCATTCAATTATAATATCACTTTAAATTTATTGTTTTTAATACTGATTGAGTTTGCATTCATACAACAGCTGTATCAACTTATTATCCATGGACAAATTTTCTTTCATTCTGAGGATGAATTATTGACTGCAGTTATTCATTTTAGTTTTATTGTTATTTTTAGACAACTGGAGCAATATATCTTTAGAAATTTTTATTGCGATTGAAAATTACTACCACCCTAATACTAGTGTAGCACTTCAGCCAATTTCAACTTGCATCTTTTAGAGAGTCATATTTGAGGCTAGAGAGAAAGTTGTCGAAACAAAAAGTCTCTATGAAGGAGGTAACAACAGCCTTTTTGCTGATATGAAACTTTTAAGTCAACATTTATTTTAAATAATTTGATGCACACCCTAACAGTGGAAAAATTTTAATGATTCAGCCAATAAATGCCTCTGTAAATTTTCTTAAACAAGAGCAATTGTCAGTTTCAAAACTTATATCCTTCTTTCTATACTTCTTTGCATAGGTACTTTGAGAAATCACATCATTTATTTGTCCGACCAACACAAGTAATACCACAATATGCCCATCTGTTATATTGTAAAATTATAGCATGCATACATGTTTATTTATGGTACTCACTTCATTCCCTGCCAAAAATTGCGAAGAGTGGCTTGTGGAGTTTGTGTTTTTTTAAATTTTCTTCACACCTCCTTTTCTCTCTCTCCCTCCCTCCCTCCCAGGGGTCCACGAGAAATCATCAGGGCTTCCCACCAGACAAGCTTGACGACTCGCTCTTCTCCCCCCCATCGCCCCTCCACTCCCACCCACCACACAGCCACTCTCAGAGGAGGACGGCGAACCAACGCCGTGACAATGACCACTCGGCAGCCGGAGACTTCGACAAGTACGACCACTCTGGCGTCCCCGCCAAGAGGTTGAAACCGGAAGAGTGTGTGGCCGTGGGGAGCAGTGGCGGCGTGGACGGAGAGATGGGAGCCAAGATAAACCGAAACTCTCCCGTCGGGGAGGAAAGCATAAAGACGGAGCCGGCGGAAGGCTCGGGTCCGCCCGGATCGTGTGCCGTGGGCGGTGGGGATGTGGGAGAGGTTGGGGGGGAGGAGGACGAGGATGAGGATGATGACAATAGCATCAACTCGGTCGAGGGTCCCCCCCTCGACAATCCCTTGGTCCCCTCGGGGAACCAGCTGTCCTCGTCAGAGGACCACGACGGTGGGCCGGGAGGGGGGGGCAGTTTGGTGCCCAATCCCTACTACCACCTCTCAATGGTACCTGATGTCAAGGGTCCCCTGTACCCTCCACCGCCCTCACAGCAGTCCCAGTCTACGGCTCCTTTTCGTTTTGACATGACACCGTGTATGTCAGATCCAGGAAACATACCAGGTTTGTTCCATGCCAGGGATCACTCTTAGCACTTTAATATTGCATTCACACCCCCTATGGCTGCTACATAAAATAAGTTTATGTCCCATTTCCGCTGTGTAGAATGAGCATACTCCGCATTTTGTTTAGCATTGCATATTTAAATAATTAAATTGGAAAAAAGATCTGTTTTGCAAGAAAATAAGCATCCAGGGAAATTATTCTCTTCAACGTGCATGTTTGTGAATGATCTCATATTAAAACCTTTTTAATTTCTCATTAGAAAAGTAGGAATAGTTTACCATAAGGGAAGAAGTGTGTTCTTCCTTACAATACAGCCCAGTAATATCACGTAAAATTACATAAATATGGCCTTTTCTTCACTTTCCATTGTCACATCTTGTCAGGTAACCGATCACATAATTCTATCATTGAGTGTACAATCATGAGCACCTTTGGAGCAGATATGATATACTTTCTGCTTTCGCAGAGTCAATCTACCTAAATCGTTAGATTTTTTTAGAATGTACCAAAAAAAATTTAAATTGCACAAAACAAATTATGCTGTCCTGCAAATAGCTATTTAAAAATCTAGGGTTTTTTTTCTGGTTGGATTTCTCATGTGATCAAGCATGGGAGACTATAAATTAGCATAAATTATGTGCTTAAGAAGTGGTGCTTTTGATTGTCACTACATATATATATATATACACACACACACACATGTTCAAAGAGTTGGCACAACTGTTAAGAAAATCGAGCAGCTGCCTTGGCCCAAAGAAATGGATTTAAGTGCAAATGTTTTGGAAATGGTTGGCCTATTTATTTTTTTTCATTTTATTATGGGACTATTTTTTATTATAATTCTTACAAGCAGTGACTTGATAAATTTGCCATTTTTTGTATGTGCACCTGACTATTATTGAGGTAAATATAAAAAGGCATGTATGAAATCATGTTCAAGGAATGTAGATATTTCACTGTAGTGACAGACGTTTGGCTGATACCAAACGCCCACTTATAGCTAGCTATTTGTTTTCCTGCTCATTTCTACTCATTAATAAGGAGGCGTTGACAGAGACTTGATTGTAGTATTTCAGGTGGACTTTTTTCTCCTACATTTTTGTTTTCACTTAAGTGTTTTTGGTTTGAAGAAAAATTTGATTTCACTGGTCATTTTCCATTGCAAGTCACTGTACACATAAAATGGGAGAAGTAAGACAATTTAAGGCCCATTGATAAATTTTCATATTATTTTTTAAATTAATTTTGTTTAGTATATTTTCTAGGCAAACGCTATTTTCATGGTTAGCTGAGGTGAAGAAGTCAGTTTAAACATTCTTGAAATTATTGTTGCCCAAAGCACTTAATGTGTGCTGTTGCACAGGTAATGTGGTGCAGTCAAAATCATTGAATGAAGAGCATCATAACTTTTGTGCTTCACAAGTAGTCTCATTGTGAGCCATTCTGTGAAAAAGAAAATATCTTGTTAAAGGACCTCCTTTGAAGTGTAGTAATGTCAAATAGATTGTAAAAAAATGTTCATCTTGCCATATTTTGTCCACCTGATTTTTCCCTTTTGCACTAAAGATATGATAAACATCTAAAGTATTTGTACCCTGTGTTCTTTGGCTTCAGGGATAGGCAGCCAGAACATGAAGGGGATGGCCATAGATGGTTCAGCTGGAACTTCAACCCAAGGTAAGGAGAATTTTTTTTTTCTTGAGGTGGATGAAAGAATCTGATTTTAGTGTATTCATTTTTTTTCTTACATTAATATTTGGTGTTCTGGCATCTTCAAGTCATTTTTTTCAATGAAATTTTTGGGATTTCATTGGACTTTCAACAATGTTCTTGTGTTTCTAATGATACCAGTATTTCCATATCACGTGACTTCTAGTTACATTCATTCCTTAAATGTCATAGGTCAAGAGGAATTTTGCCATTCAGAAACTTAGTAGTTGTTCAAAATCCAATGAAAAATTCAGGTATTCAATGTGCTGTGAAATTTATTGGATGAGTTGAAAACTTATCTTCTTAGTCATCCTAACCTCTTAAAAAAATTGTGAGGAAATGATTGATCTTGTTAGTCTCTTTAGTTTTGGAGCCCCTGTTCACATTTATTTTCCTTATTTCCTGTTTAGCACTCAAAGGAATTTCTGTTTTCCTCTCCTATTCTAAACTAAATCAGATTGTCTCATCCATGAATGTAATCTTAGGCAAGTTTTGGTATGCCTGTGGGAAAATCGGGAAGCTGATAAATGATTTACTGGAGGTCAATTGAGTTTTGATGCTATATTCTCTGTGGCATACTTGGACTTGACCTTAGTTGTCTGTAGCATTACTCAAGTTAAAATAGATAAATGTAGTTGTTTTTGAGAGTCATAGTGTTGCAGTTAAGTGCCAAAAATATATTTCTATACATACATATATATATATTTATATATTATATGAATGGAAAGGGGAAAGGAAGCCATGGAATGCTATTTTTTATTTATTTTTATGGATTGCTGTGAGACTCACTTTGAGGTAATGTGGAAAAGAAGCAGCTGAAGACTGCAGGTTAGTTAGGATTGTCAGTTTCTATTTCCAAATGTCAAGGTAGTCACATAGAAATGGTATCAATTCAGGGCATTTAAAAGTGAGGTTGATGGGTTGAGAGGGCTTCTTTTGACGAGTAGGCTCTCTTACTGCATTAGTAGGGGGTAAGTGGGAGGAAGAGAGGAGAGGAAGTGACATTGCCTCTTTTTTTAACTCTGGAACTTTTGATTCCCAATATCCGAGCTCTTCTAGTCCTGTGCACTCCCCCAAATTTTTGCCATGATTCCCAAATAGACGACCTCCTTTTGACACTGCTTTCAGGACATGATTATGGTTCTATTTCTGTCCAGCATTAAGTCTTTTGACAAATATTGCTCCCATGAAAATGTTTAATTGGCCATTATAATCGCTGCCATAGCGATGGTGTATATTATATTTTTGCCTTCCCGTTGACTGATCCATACTGTTTGATATAAAGATGTGACATGATTTTGAGTAGTGAGATTTGGTACAAATTTTTTGTTGTAATTTTGTCGAAATAATTGATTAGCATTGGAGGGCATAATGACCAAGTACTCTTGCCCTTTGTCTTGTCATTTTTTCACTGCATGACATGTATTGTGTTCCTGTTAGATTTGAACCAATCACTGTAAAATTCTGTATTCACTTGTATGAAAATTGGTTGCCATTATGTGCGTTTGCAAAGTAGCCTCAGCTTGAAAGTATGGGAAGTGTGAGTTTGAGATCACTACTACGCATTTGCAAAGTTTTGGATCGCAGAGCAGTGTTTGGAAAAAGGGGCTCCCCTCCTCCTGAGAAGCATCCTGAGCCCCTTATTTTCTGTCCCCTCGTTGCAGAGGAGGGGCCAATGCGACAGGAAGAGCAAACACTACACCCGCTTCAACTACGTCAAGCACTCCAACAGCAAGAATTCACTCCGATCCACCGTCAACCTCAGGGCCAGGCTCAACCCTATTGTTACCTGTGCAACAAGAGCTTTACTCGCATCTGGTCCCTCAACCGTCACATGGCCGACACACACTGTAATGTGGTGAGGAGCTTTGAATGTGAGGTGTGCCACCGAGTGTACAGGTCAAAAAACAGCCTCGTCAGCCACCGATCTCAGTACCACACGAGTGGGGCAGGAAAGGCATCGGTGTCGATATGCGAGGAAGGGTGAGAGAGGACCAATAGTGGAAGGAGGAGGGGGCAAACTGCAGCCAATGAGGGAAGAACTGCTGGGTGTGGTGGGAGGGGTTGGAGCTGAGACAATGTTTTCCCCTCTTCAAGCTCAACTGCTCAAAAAAGTGGATATGGTGGCATCACCTTGTCCTAGGATTGAAAAGGGAAGTAATAGTAAGAAGCCTGCCTGCATAGTACCTGCATTATTACTGAAGAAGTTGTCTTTTATTGAAAATGGCATAATCACTTTGAAATTACATGTGAAGCTGGGAAACGCTGTTGTTCCTAATCAGGCCACCTATAGGACAAGCTCAGGGAAAGACAGTTGTGAATGCTGTTTAGAGATTTAATGTTTGTGTCAATTAAGTATAATTTAGTCTGAACATGTTAGGGCTTAAGTTATGTTCTCTGTTACACTAGGATTAACAAAAATGTGCTTAAAATGGATTAATTACTTGTTTAAGAAATACTGTTAGGTTAACATTGACATATGGCAGTTTCAAATCTGAATAATAATCATGGAACATGTTTCTCAGCTTTCATTTCTAACTTAAACTTGAGGATGATTGCAAATGCACTTCCAGTTTCCCATGAAGCGCTTGGCCGATTTTGTAAGGCTAAAGTCAAGGGCTGATTGGTCTCATTGGTGCATTTCTTTGATCTCTCTCTCTTCAACTCCTATATCCGAGTGTCATAGGCAGTCCCTAAAGTGACTTAGTTGGCTCTCTCCACTGGCGACTTCCTTCTTGTCTTCCTCCCAACTCCCAATGTAAGGCTGGGATTAATTTTTAAAAAGCCCCTGTTGGTATGAAAAACATTGTTTGGCATGGCAAAGACATGCTGTCCTCGAAATTGCTTGGTGCCATCGGCACATCACAGGATGTCTGTCGTGGCTTAAAGGGGTCAGCATGTCTCGTACCGGGTGAAGGCTAGCATCTCGCTCTGTTGTGTTTCTTGCAGCAGAGGAGAGCGGGGTGAAGGAGGAAGTGGAGGAAGGTGCCGATGGGGTGGGCTTAAGGGTTTTACATTTTGGAGAAGATGCGGTCGAACCCGAACCGAAGAGGCATTGGCACACGGTTGGAGAATCACTCGACCACGGAGCTCTCCCCACCTGCAAATTGTGTCACAAGTCCTTCTCACGTTTATGGTCTCTGCAACGTCACGTCGAAGATGTGCACGGGAAGCGTGAAGGGAGAGCATTTGTGTGCAACCTGTGCTTCCGCCACTATGGGACGCGAAGCTCCCTCATTTCTCATCGCTCTCAGTATCACGGGAATCAGGGCAGGCCCTGACTGGCTGGAGCCCATCGGAAGTGCAGCTTACCAAAATGCTTGGAAAGAAATGTCACTCTTGAGGATAAATACATTGACCCACCGAATTCAGATGTTGCTTTCATCCGTCCACCATCAGGAAACTGAAGGTCCCCTTGGGGTTTTATCAACCATGGACAATCTTTAACAATTAATAATGGTGCTTTTTCTCTCTTCCCTTGAGGCATTTTTGTCAATTTTTGAGGTGTGCTATTTTTAAAACAATGCATTTATTGAAATGGTTTTCATTGAACTACTTTTTGAGATGGTGTCTTTTGATTTTATCATTAATTAATGCAATAGTATGTGATTGATTACTGGGTTGCCTTGTGCTGATCATTTGGAAACTGTAATTTTTACACTAGGGGCAACTTATGGACTGTTTTTAGGACTTATTACCTTTTAATCAAACAATGTGTGCTAACAAGTGCTCTCTCCATGACTAGAGAACATACTTTTTAAAAGCAACCTACTTAAATATTGTCATTCAACATTTAAGCTAAACTGAAAAGATGCATTATTATTAAACCTTGGCATTTTCGTAACATAGCTCTGCTTAGACTTTTAGTGGTTGCCTCTTGCACCTAAATCAATGATGCTGTAACACAACCTAACTCTGGGATTAGAGCAGTCTATGCACAACTGATTAACATTTTCATCGTGTAGGCCAGTTCATATTGTGTTGTTCAGTAACTGTAGAGACCATTTGGACTTGGCTGTCTCCAATTCTGATGGAAAATTTCCATTGTTTGAAGTGGCTATTTTGTCATTGTTCCATCTTTTAGGTTAATCATGTTACTCTTTAATAAGTTGTTTTTTCATGTGGAACCCATGAATTTTTATTACATTGTGCTGCAAAGAAGGTTATTCTTAAGGTGCACAAACATCCTTTTTAGTCTTAGTTTCTTACTTGGTTATTGGCCAGAGTGAAAACAGGGTTTACTAGTTTCCAAGTAAATTAGTTTTGGGGTGCCAATTTGTTAGACCAGCAATCCAGTATTGTTTTATTAGTTTTCATGAACACTGCCTTTAGTTTTCTCAGATACATCTCTGGACTTTTGAGTGTGTGTGTGTGTATGTGCGTGTGTGTGATACCTCCAGTTACTTAAGGTACATGTATTTTATATGTAAATATATATTTACAAATGCTGTTGTTCTGTGATTTTTGTGGACTAAAAGAGGCTTGTGGCTTAGAGAATCCCACAGTGAAAACCATAGTTGCTATTCTAATGTTTCCTGTGTCTGTTTTCTTGTTCTGTTTACTGTTTCCAATAAAAACAGTGAAGTTATATTCTCAAATATTCTATTACATAATACCCCAAATCAAGCACTATGTATCGTAAACTAGTGTTTGCACATGGATTATATATTGTACTTATTAAATGGAAGCCTTGAACTGCATTTCAGTACATGACTTCAAAGAATGAGAAGTAGCGATAATAGACTAGATTGTCTTACATCAATGTTCTCTTTTGATTTCTTAATCCTAGTAAGTTGTTGTCATTATTTCAGTACATACTTTTATACATTATGAAATTTCTAGGCATTAGCTCTTCAGGAATAACCCTATTTAAAAATTCCAAGTGGAATTATTATTCACTTATCAGTATCCTTGGAAATTCTAAAACTTTTCGTGGCACTTGTAATTTTCTCTCTTGACTGAAGTTGAAACTTCTGGTTTTTCATTGCTGTTTTTGTGTGTCAAAATTAATTTGTTATGTCAGTTAATTATTCTTCGATAGCTCAGCGAATAAATTTGTGGCATATTGGTAACATATGGATAAACTGCCTGTTATCATTTTCAGAGGCAATTCTTTCAAAAAAAAGTTTCTCTTCAATAGCTCTTGGTTTGGAAAGTGGAAAAATTTCTCTTTTCTGTTTTAACATAGCATTTCCCCCAAAAAAATGAACTGGTCACATGTCTTACATTGGTTCATTTCTCAGCAACTTATACGGCAGGGATGTTGGATGGTATGCTTACAGAGTGATAATTTTGTCTCATATAAGGACCGAGACAAACTTGGCAGTCCTGGCACCTCTTCCACAACTTTTCAGCCATTGAAATTCAATAATTTCCTTTCAAATGCTTGTCTTAGTTTTTGTCATATTTTATTGGAGTTTCTCACTGCTCACTATCATCATATGACTTTCTTTTTGTGGTTAATTTTTAGTGTGTCATTCCACCTTTAATTTGCTGTTTTACACTTAAGTAGTTTTTTGTATCAAAAAAGTCATCCTTTGGTGAGGTCGGCTTTGCTGTGTTTTTGTAATTTCTTCCCACTGTGTCTATGTAGTGGAGGCAGCCTCATGGACTGCAATGCCTTTCCATTTCATTTCAGATTTTAGTTCCTATACCAATTTCCCTACTGTTATTTCATCTTCAGAGATCCATTCTGATGCTTGTGGCAATAGAATCATTTTTCTTCACGTTGCATAATTTCCATCCCTGTAGAAATTTTTATTGACCCTCCTATAAATGATTTTGTGCACGAATGCTCTTAGATTTGAAAAATCAAGAATGCTGATGATGAAATGGCAATCTACATGGAGAAGGTGAATGGTGGCTAAAAGTTGAAAGTAGTTGGCTCCGTGGATGTTGAATAACTGCCAGGAAATTCTTCTATATACTTTCAGGGATAGTAAAAAATGTTGTTAATCAAAAAACTGTTACTTGGATTTGTAGCCCTTCTTTGGTGAGAAATTGTTGACCAAGCTGGCTTTGGCGTGTAAGCTTTCGATGTGTTTTGGATATTTAAGGAACATTGAGGAATGATATCCTTGGCCAACATCATTGACAATTCGTATTTTTAGTCCTTAGCTTTTTGACGAGCACATCGTTATATGCGAATCAAAATGTTTGACACTCAGCAACAATTTCTTTGCATGAGAACTACTCTATTACTTGTCTACATTTAGTGACTTGAAAAATATCTTCTGAGAATTAAAATTTGGAACCCCATATTTGGTATGCAGTTGAGTCGCTTAAGTAATTATCCATTGAAACGTGATTTCATGATCTGGTGCTTTCCCGGGGTATGTCGAACTGCTTCAAAAGAGCCCAGAAGGTGGCCCAGTCCCCAACGTACTTGGTCGATGTTTCGACTCGAGCATCGTCCTCGGGGCAGATGAGTGCCCTGCCTCCTCTGCCCCGAGGACGATGCTCGGGTCGAGCTTTGAAACGTTGGCCAACATGCAACCCCTGACCCATTGGAAGACCCGAGAAAACTTGGTCGTTAACCATTGATGCTTTTCCAACTCCTACTCATTGTTACTTGGGTGTAGAAACTGAAATCCCAAAAAATATTTTCAAGTAATTTAGTGTAGGGTTCAAGTAATATTGCAAAGAGAAAAGTCATTTCAAATGAAACCCCATAGTGTGGCAATGAAATCTTTGACGCACAATATAAAATTACATTTAACCGTTCTAACACCACTTTGAAAAATAAATTTCTGTCCATATATATTGACTTTGTAAAACCCACATTCTAAATAAGACAACTGCTCTTCAACTCTCCTTAAATCTTGATTCCATATGAGTTATCATATTCTTGCTTGTTGCTGCTTACATGTAGTCATTATTTCTCTTCATGAGACTTTGATATTTAAGAGTGATTAATGAGCAGTGACTATCTACAAATTAGAGTAAATGCTTTAGAGTTCAATTTTATATTCATCCTCTAATAATGATTAACATGATAGCAGGCGAAGATTGATGGAAAATTCAAGCCAACTGAAATTTTACTTCATTATTAAGTTACAAAAACATCGTAAGTAGTATGTGGTGTATGTTATGCGTTGATGTTTGATGTAAAATCAGTATTATTCCTAAATTCAATTCTTTCCGGCATAATGTTGTGGAAGTTCATTATGAATAATGAA
>LYUA01001370.1:195468-206458 GCA_002093875.1 Calopteryx splendens | reverse complement strand
CCCACCGATACCACATTTTCTTCCTTGATGTCATGTTCTCCCTTTGATTATTTCTATTATTACTTTCATTTTTAAGTGCCTAGTTATGTATGTTCTGCCTTCCTCTCCCCTTCTAACCATGCTCGGACAGCTGCTCTATATTTTTTCATTTTCTTTTCATTTTGGCTTCTTTGTAAGGAATGCTCTCTGGCACTTTTGAGTCATCCAAAAAAACCATTGCCATTTTCCATCACAATGCATTTCACATAACTTTTTTCAAGGGTTATATTTCTCTCACTCTCTCTCTCTTTTGCATTCTCCATACTTATTTATATGTTTTGATCCACATGTTAGAGTAGGTACAGACTTGAATTGAACTAGTTGTACCTGAAAAAATTCTTTAAATGACATGCATCATAGGGAAGTGTGGCATGCACAGTCTCAAGTGTTTGGTAACATTTTCTCAAGTTCTCATTTTACACTCGTGTGCTGTAGGTTGAGGGTTGATGGCTAGCAAAAAGTATTATGAAAATGCTGTTTGTGGTATTAAAATGTTCATTGGTTAATTCTGTGATTTGTTCGTACTTTCGTGCTGTTTGATGTTTGTAATTTAAATAAAATGACAATGGAAAAATTTCCTAAATTGGAGTGGAAGGATTATGTTATCTCGTTGGTTGTTATCTATGAATGCCATAACTTAATAATGCCTCCGTAGTTATGGGAGTTCTCTGTTCCATTCACTATATGTCTGTGATTTGGATTTATACGTCACTTTGTTGGTATCACTTCTTCTGTAATTGTTGTTCCTCTCTGTTGCATCTTAAAACTCCAAATAATTTTTTTTTCTCTTTCTGGCCATTCTTACCATTTATTCTAATGTAGCTCTTGTCATCATTATTGGCTTATTTGAAAAGTGGCATAAGTTTATCATTTCAGACCTTTCCTTTACTGTGAGTGAAATCTTGGATACTTGCAACAAATTGTTTTCCCTCAGGTTCACATAGTATTATTTAGTTTTTCACATCATGCTGTAAGAAAATTTTGTTCCATATGAGGTGGTCCTTCTTTGGAATATTAATCTTCTTGAATCATCCTCGATGTCTTTTACAAATTCTGTTTCCCATCAGTAATTGTAAATCAAGAGGGTTCTTTGTAAAAATAATGTTTATTTTTTTTCATTCACATCATTAGCCATTGTTACTTAGTCCTGGCCAGAAATTCTATAAAACATTTTCTACTACACAGCAGCTGACCTGAGGTTCTCAGTCTTTATAAAATTGGCAAATGTCATATTTTCTCATGAATCTCTGGAGATAAATATTTCCCCTTGCTTCTGAGCCATTAGATGAGATCTTATTGGTACCGGTTTTTCACATCACAGACGTACCACATTGTATCTTATCCTTAACATTACTTGCATAATAGAGGTAAAAAGCATGCGATTGGCTTTACACTTCCATACCGTCCATTCCTTTCTATCTGTCATACTTGCAGGCATGCACGGGATACCACAACAGCATCATCATCATCAAGCTCATTTCCTCCATCACGAGCAGCGCTCACAACATCAGTTAACTGATGTGTCCGTGGCCCCTTCCAATTCCCAGAGTTCTATCGCACCCGCCACACCAAGCAACCACCAGATGTTGAGTACGAATGGCGGCAGATCTCTGGAAGGGATAGAGAGGGAGCTCAAGGACTGCACAATGCCCCCCCCAACTAACGGCATGAACGAGCCCCAGGAGTGTCCGTATTGCCACCGAAACTTCAGCTGCTATTACTCGCTCAAGAGGCATTTCAAAGACCGGCACCAGCCTTCCGACACCCTCCACCGTTGCGAGTTCTGCCATCGGTCATACCGCACCAAGAACTCCCTAACGACGCACAAAAGTCTGCAGCATCGTGGCATGCATGTCCTGCGAAGGAGGAGTAAACTCTTAGAGGGGATATCTCCCGTGCTGCCGAAACATCTTGTAGAGAACCCCAGGGAGCCTGGAATATGAAGCCAGTAGCCAAGCCTAAGCGTTATACGTTAATATTTAAATTGTGTAAATGTATCAAGATTTACTGATAGATGATGAACAAAGCTGGTTTATTTGGCTCATGTCGTGCCAAGTTGCTTCTGAACATATGATGTGGTTATACCAAGATGTTTGGCGTTGATAGAAGTGGATGATTTGGTTGAGTTGGAAAGATGTTAATGTTGGTTTTTCTATGCAAAACCTTAGATGTAATATGGCTATAAGACTTTCTGGGTGTTAGAAGTATTTAAAGCTGGTTGCCTGCTTTGATGAAGATTAATGTTGTGGTTATCCCAATTTGTGTGCACGAATAGGTATGTTACGTTGACTGTGAGCGTGAGAGTGTTATTGAGAGATGTGGAGCATGTTTTTATGGTGCATTTGTTTGCTTATGCATTCAGTCATGCTCTAAATTTTGAATGTGTGTGTATTGTGTCATTGTATGAAAGGCTGAGCTGTATTTAAAAGGCGTTACTTCAGTTTCCTTCTGCAGGGCTCAAAGTGGGTTTGGGGGCTTGTTACATAAGCTTTTATTTTTATTTGATCCGTATGGATTGCATGCAACAACCTTTTTCTTTATCCATTTTTGTTCAACTTATTTGAGTTGATAACTCAATGGACCTCTCTTAGCTAATTTCTCTTGCTGCATGCCTTGCTTCTTTGCTGCTGCTATGGTGGGAACCTCACGTATATTTTGCCTTTTGCTTTCTCAGTATGTTATCCTTTTTGTTTTGAACACTTTTAAATATTGAATGAGTTTTTTTTAAATGTAGTTACATGTTTAGTTTCTTTTAATTTTCACCCTTATAGGAAACTTGACAGTGTAGTCTTGAAGCATTTACTATTACGCATGTCTATGGAATATTTAAGTAATTGTTTCCATAAAATTGGTACGTCATGCTATTATGGGCAAATATTGGTTGTCAGACCTTTCTACAACTCAAGGATAAGAAATGCATCTTGTGTCCATCTAGGGATGGTGTTTTTATTAAAATAATCAGTCATTTCCATTTGAATATGGCCAAAAGCCTTTGAAAATTACTCTCAGGCCTCATAATCTTGTCTGAAAGTATCATAATATTTTGTCAGTATACATGCTCTAAATAGACATTTGTGAGTTAATAGTGTTTGTCATGAAGCCATTAAAGTTGTGCCTTACTTGTCAGGCCACCATTTTGAGGAGAGTGAGTTCAAGAGGTGAGGCTTTTTGGTTTAAGTCAATATTTCACTTAATACATCACATTTTGGGACCTCGAAAGAAAAGGTCGTAGATCCTTATGTCATTTTTTAAAGTCATCAATGGACATAAAAAAGAAAAACAATAACATCCCTAGAGTCAACACAGTTGATGCTGCTAACTCAGTAGTCACTTGTTTCGTATGGAGTACTGGCTTGGAAATCTAAGCTTAGTGGGAACATGGGAATGTTTTTTGTTGGTCAAGATTTATAATGTGGGGTGGGAAATACAAAAAAAGAAAGAGCTGCCTATGGACCATACTCGGCTGGGCAGATCAAAGCAACCATCCAGCCATCCAATGTTAATGTGCCTAAAATTTTTTTTTCTAAATTTCATATATTTATTTTTAAAAGATTACTTTGTAATGAGAAGATGCCTTTAAAAGACTTAAGGTACTAAAAATTGACCAGCTTCTCGAAATAAATACCGTAAGTGCTTCATGGCAATAATGAAGCGGAGGGTTTTTCCCCCACTCCCCACCCCAGTAATGATTCCCACTAAAGTATTTTTAACATAGTGTATTCTTAAGAAATACATTTTAACACCGTATGTTCATCAGAAGAATTGTGAACCAGGTGGAACCAACAAAAGGGGTTTTGGGGTATGTGTAGACTCATATGCATTTGGGTTCCCCTTGTTCTTTTTCTCCAACCTCATTTGCTTATAAGTTTTGGTCACAGAGGTGAATTGCCTTTGAGGATTGTCCAAACTTTTTTTGTCCAGCGAATCAATATACAATGACAGTTATGTTCAGTATTGTCCATGTACAAATCATGGTGAATAGGACAATGGATTTCGCTTACATTAGAAATACAAAAAAGAAACAGTACACGGGCATAACTCTGTTTTCACGGGTTTTATGGTTCTTGGACAACTTTTAAGCACAAAAAAACTCATGGAGATATCTTACTTAATATATAGGACCTCAGTTTTTACTACACATTCAGGTTTGAGAACTCAGATGACATTACACAAGTACAAATATAATCGTAGTATAGATGATCTAATAAGCTGAATAATGCTCTCGGACTTATTGTGTAAAATAAAAAAATTAATATAGTACATGTTTTTGTGACGTAATATTACACATCACTTATATCATCAGAGAGTTTTTCATATGTATTTTATGTACAGAAATATTGGTCCCTAGAATACATCACATCTTTTTTACAAGTTTTCATTCCAATCAATATGAAGTGATTTTTTATTACTCGTACTTTGTGGTAGCTGCAATTTTTTATTAATCAAGGAATTTTATGCCTTGATAGTGATTATATAAATGTCTAAAATGTAATGTTCTCCAAAGTTGTTTAGGTGTTTTTTTTAAACTTTGCAGTTGTTAATTATTGTGAGTGTGTGTCCTGGATGCATACCCTTATTTCAGTGCCAAGGAACTTCACAATACCGTCTTCTTCTATCACACGATGCATCTGTTTTTTAACATATATTTTAACAGGAACTTTGCGGGTGTTTGACGAACTGACCTCCCATTATCCAAATAATAAGTAACTTTGCAGAAACTTATGTACCCACATTAAGTATTCAGGTATCATAAAGCAGTCTAGATTACCAGGTTGACCATATATTATTATAGCAGTTAACTGTAGTAGATATGTATGCCACATAATGGTTGAACACTTCAGGTTTGTCAGCACATCAGTTTAAATAATATAAATATATAAATATATATATATATACACATCTTAATAATAATACATATTCAATTTTACATTGTCTGTTACAACAACCATCATGCAACAACAAATGAGTGTGAGTGAGTGTGACCCCGTGAATTTGTAAATGAGCTACAAATATTGCATTGAGAACTGAAAAATTGTCCAATGCCAAGGTTGATTTTTATAAAATATATATTCATATAATTCGAGGAAACTGATGCAAATGCCTTACGAATTTGGTTTATATTGTTTTTGTTGTTGTGATTTTGCACCAAAGAAGTTTCATTTACTGTTTGTAGATGGATCTTGGTTTTTATAAAGTAAATTTGTATGGAATTGGTTTTTTTATGTGTTGGAAAGTATTTGTTTACTATTTCAGCTACTAATTCCATATTTAAGTATGAGAAAAGATGTTGTGGTTTAAAAAGAAAGTATATTTATTATTATTGGAAAGCCTGGCTTTCAATTTAAGTAGATGAGCAGTTGGCAGTTATAAACTGTATGTATTGCTCAGATTTTCGATAAATTTCCAGGTGCAATTGTTAGTGAGAATTGTTAAAATTTTCAACACCATGGGTAAATATTTTCATCTTCAGGAATACATCTTATACAACAGAGCAGTTACTGCTTTTCCAATTTTTGTCAAAATAAAAAAAGAGGGATAATTTTACAGTTGGTGTGTTTTTTAAAAAATGTCATAGGATGGCCACTCATGCATCATATACAAATATCGTGTAATTCATCAAATTTAATGAGCTTTGTCATGGAACAATGGAGTTTTAATGATGGTTGTTTCCTCAGAGGGTTTAACATATCAATGTACATGTAATTTGGAGTCTGTTGGCAGGGAGGAGCGAAGATGAGTCATTCTCAATAATTTCATGTTGTGCGGAGGGTAGTGAAAATGTCTTGAAAATAAGATCTGTAGCTGATTGGGCTTTATGTTTTTGCTTGTAGATTTTTGAAGCTAAAGCTGTCTCTCATGTTTCTGTTAAGGGAACAAGTAGGAGATAGTCTTTTACAGGATTGAGTGCAACCAATTCAGCTTCTCTGAGTGCTATAAGAACACAGTTATATTTGATAAGTACAAGTGTCATGTGAATCTGTTTAATTGCTAAACTCAGACTGATCAACCAATTTTTAAAACAATGATAATACCTCTGTGAAGCCAGGAGAAGAATTTAATGCCATATGTTAATACATTCCATCAGGGGACAAACATATTATTTTAACCAAATGAAAAACTGCATATTTTATTAATCTCAGGATGAGTGCAATGTTCTTTTTGCACTTTTAAGGAAAATTGTCTCGTATCTTGGTACAATTGTAGCCAACTATTCATGCATTGTTCGTGCAATTTAATTTTATCAGGAATATATCAGGTTGTTTCTTGTATTGCTTGTTCCACATAAGGGTGCAATAACAATAACATAACTATGATAAACAATATTTTAACATGTGTACATCTCTCCTTTGAAATCAAATCAGTCAGATATGTATGTTTACTGTACTGCTTGTTCGATAGAATGTAATTGAAGATATACCTCCTGATGCAAGTACGAGGCAAAGGGGGAGCCTTCCTTGGCACTCATTTCTTGGTACTTGTACATCATGTTATTGTAGTGGGTGTTTTGTTTGTAATGTATCCAACTTATAAACTTTTGTTCCTAAAGTAACATTGGAGGCTCTTGACTCAGGGTTACTCTTTGGATTCACTTTGTAAAAAATCTCTGATCTGGTCTTTTTTAATGACATGTTCTTGTTGGTTTTCATCCATTATTTTGTAGAGAGTTTCCATGGTTTCTTAATTTTTCATGCTAGTACTGACATGGGCTGGTGGTCAGTCTGATTGTAAACAGAGTGTTGAGTAATGGAGCATCCATCGCATGTGCTATAACTGAGTTCTAATATATGCACTGTTGTCTGTACAGTTCTGTTGTTTATGTATTAGAGTATAAGCCCCTCATTATTCCTTTGTGGATTCTCCTGCATATCTGATACTTTTGGCATTAAAAAAAAACATTTCGTCAGAATGGTACCAAGTGAAAAGTTGGCATTTAAAAGAAAAAACATTTTTAATCCATCTTTTTTAACGACAGAAAAATTATCAAAACTTGTGAAAGATTGAAACAAAACCAATTTTATGACAATATTTTATTTTTGTAGTATGAGCTTTGTACATACAAAAATGCCTATGTTTTTCTTAAGGAAATTTTGTATTCCTTTTTTGGTAACACTTTGGCAAAGTTGTATTATTTTGGTATGTCATAGATTGCAGTCTTAATGAAATCAAACTGTATTCATATCCCTATCAACTTTGAGGTATTTTGAGATTTCCATACAAGAGTGTCTGCTAGAGAACAACTTACACACCTACCTCAGAGCCCTCAACTAATTTGTTATGTTCCAGTTTCTCTCAACCCCCTCTCCACTCCCCACCCTCTCCTCTCCAATTAAAAAAAATCTGTCTGAATGATTTTTACATACAATCTTAATCTTATTGTTGAAAAGTGGATTTTAACTACTGAATAGAAGTTTGTGTCTTTGCAAGAAATTGGTGTGGAGTTTGCCTTCCTTTTGAGCAGGTGCGGTGGAAGTAGGCGTTGTTATCGTTCAGGTGGTATTCAGGGCAATTGTGGCCCTAACTGCTCCTTTTTCAAATCAGTGTAATGGCTTAATAGTTCGTGAAATAAATCTGTTCATCTCAAACAAAGGATGGGTGGTATTCTTGTTAATGGCTTAAGTGCGAGGGCTCCCTTTCCCACTTCCTTTCATTGTCAAATGTTTTGTTTAAAGAAAGGTAAGTTTTTGAGTAGATAATCTATATTTAGTTTTTAAGGAGTTTACTGGCATTAACTGTTGTTCTTGATGCTTTTGAGTTGCCATGTGTGTTTCATATCCCACATTCTTGTGGAAATTCACCCATAAATCCTGCACAAGAAGTATGGTAGGAAGGTAAGAATTTATTCCATGTCATTTTAATAAACCTATGAAATTTCATTATAATTCATTTCATGTATTTTTTCTTGAAAAATGTGCATCACCATAAGTATAAAGTTCTTACTAAGTGTTGCCAAAAATTCCTAGTTTTTTTAAAGGTTATTCCCAAGGATCCTGCCATAGGATTGTTGGCTTATCTAAAGTTCCTTGAAGAGCTGAAGCAAGGTTGGTAGAGGCTTGCTAAATGCCATCAGATGGAATCACATCTACACTTGCTTTGTGGTACTCTGAATGAAATGTTTTGAATTGTTTGCCACCATTCCTTTTGTAATTAATCAATGGCAATTATTACCATGATATATACTACATTATTTAAAGCCTTTAAGTGGAAATTGGTTTGATTTAAATGGTACAGAGGTTTCAGTCAATTGAAGGTCCAAAACTCACTATAATCAAATTGTCCGACACCATTGATCAAATTGATGGTGCCTGGTGTAATTTGGTGATAATTATTTAATCATTATTTATGGAAAAGGGTTTGCTGTAAAATGTAGTAGATTTAGTACCTTTATAAATCTTTTGTATCAACAACAAAATTTTATTTATAGCAACGACTGCACCACCAGACATCTTTCCATAAACCTTCGCAACAATTTTTTATCATCTTTTTTTATAAACACCTGTACAAAAAGTATTCACCACTGATGATTCTACCTTTCCCCCTGTTCATTTTAACTTGCCTTTCCCAATTGATGACAATAGCTAAATGAATACATGTACTTAACACAACCTTGCAGTCTCCAATAATTATTTTAGAGTGATGAAGAAATATTTAGAGCTTCCATTCTAGTAACTGCATGTACAGGAATTTGTTTCTCAGCAGTACAAGGCCTGTAGAGTCCATTGATAATATAGGTATGAGAATTTTAACATTTATGCACGTTTGGCTGTGAGATAATGAGCATTAAGCATGTAAAATTATGCAGGTAGGCAAACCTTCATAGATAAAATCATATGTAATGAATGTCCTCACTATAATCAAACCTTAGTGACTCAAAGTTTTAGAAAGATGGCACAGAGTATTATTGGGCTTTAATATATGGTCAGCATAATTAACATTTTTGTTCAGAATGCTGCCCATTGATATCAATTAGTCTAATGCTAGCATATAGCTTTAACATGAAGCAGATGGATGCCAGCCATATCTGAAGGTAAATGTTTGGATGTAACTATTTTAGTCCAATTATTTGAATGCCACGAGAGAAGTTTAAAAGGTTTACTACACTGTAATCAGGTACCAACTATAGTTAATTTTCAACTCCTTTTACATTCTCCGAATACACTGAAGTGCATAATGGGTGGGGAAAAAAAAGATCAGCCTTCCTAAGAAATGTTAGAAAAGTTCTGCATTCATCTCAACACTTACCATAAAGTAAATTGCTTCAGGTAATGCCAAGAGTACCTTTAGCATCTAAATAAACAAAGGTATGGTTGTCATAGCAACAACAGTCAATGCACACAAATGGTATGTCATTCTTATTACGTTGCAGTTTTTTCGGGTTTTCTACGGCATTGGTCCATCTTTACTAGGACAGTTTCGCCAGAATCACAACAGGCTTATTTAGGTCAGAAGTGAATTAATTTATTAATATTCACTTCTGAACTGAAGAAGCCCGCTGTAATGCTGGCGAAACTCTCCTAGTAAAGATGGTCCAATGCCGTAGAAAGCCCCAAAAAAAAACTTCATCATCAAATCCAGTCGGCGGAAGCCTTCCCTTCCAACCTCATTCTTGTTATGTTTCAATATTTAATAATTCTGTCACTGGGGCCCATTTCTCAATGCTATGCATGAATTTGCTAGTCCTTGTAGTTTATTCATGCAGAATTTTCTAATAAAAATAAATTTGTTCTAGATTACAGTTGTTTTTAAAGGACTTGTAAATTGACCTGTAGCTTTGTGAAATAACCCCTGTTGCCACATAAATTCAATTGAGCTATCGTAACATCTCCCCTCCACAAATCAACCACAAAGGCACCAGTAAAATTAATTTTTTTTATATCTACGTATTACATAAAATCCTTGGGCCAGCTTAGTTTGTTTATCTCATGGCCACTGGCAGAGTGGTCGACAGTAGGAAGTCAATTTAATTGGGTGTTCCTGTGTCTCATTGTTAACAGGTTCATCTGATTTTCCCTTATATAGTAAAAATGAACATTCAAGAAACTGGCTCCCATTACCTTCTGTTGTTACATTAGAATATGTTCAAGGTAAGGCACTTTTATCCACAGATATAGTGGGTACCCAAATCCTTTTGTTCCAGCATATTTATGCAATCATCACTCTTATCTTTGAGAATTTAAGTTCTTAGTTGTTTTGTCATAAGGTATCTCTTTTTAAGCACCTTTTAACATTCTTTTAAGGCAGTACCAACATTTGGCAAGGATTTAGCAACACTGCCTTCATAGAGAGTTTTGTTCCTTATCTGTGGCCCATCACCCCATAGGAGTATTTGTATTTGAAAGTGTGCCTTTCTGTGAATCAGTTATAGCTTTTTTTTAAATCATCTGTCCTCTATAGGACAGGTATATCAGGAAAAACTATTTGATTATGGATACAAAGAGGAACTTGTATATTGTCGTAAGCGTAGTGTCAGAAGTGAGCAACCATAATAATTGTAACTGAAAAGGTAAGGTTAAGACTAACCCATGCTGCCTATAAATGAGACACTCATTAGCAATGTCTTGCACAATGTACCAACATGTAAAAATTTTTTGAATGACTTGGTAGTTATCAAAGATGGCTTTAAGGTTGATTGTCGGAATGAAATTGCAACTGCAATATGCAGCCATTGAAACAGGAGGCTAAAAATTAAAAACATTATATAGAGAATAGGGTCAAAGTAATGCTGCACTGTGAGGTCACAACTTCATTCAAATAGCACTAAATGTCTGTACTTATATATATTGGAAAGCAAGCAGAACTGAGCTTGTAAAATTTTTCCTGTGTTAACCATGAATTCCTGCAGGAATTCACTTTTCAGTTTGTTGACCATATTTATTGGGATATTAGGTATCTGGCTGCAATGATAATAATAATTTTATTAGTTCCAGGACATGGTAGTTCATGTATAGAACAA
>LYUA01001370.1:35157-51689 GCA_002093875.1 Calopteryx splendens | reverse complement strand
CCTTACCATACATTTAGATACCCTTTTCGTCGGGACCAACGATTTGGTTAGTAAGAATGAAAACTTTGTATAAACGTTGTTTGTAATTAGGAGAGTTTACTGTAGTACTAACAATGTTAGGTCCATTCCCTAAGCTCAGTCACACCAACCACTTGGATTTTGTCATTAAACAAATGCGTTACAATAATATATACACATCATCAGACTATACATCATGATATATACACACATGAAGACTGTGACATGGAGAGAAGCTTGCTTATGAACAAGGGAATTAAAAACCAGAGAACTGCATAGCACTTCCACATAATATTTTCACTCACATATTTCATGCTTGAATAACCCATGTCTCTATCAAAGGAAGTATGTTATCTTATCTTGGGACTGAAAATTTTGAGATGTTTGATTTCAATGATTTTTACTCTACTTTTTAGGCCTGTATTGTTTTACAACTTAGTTTCATCAGTTCACTTTAGAAAGAGAATGAAATGTTACAGCTGATAGTTTTGAGTAGGTACTCTTGAAAAAGGAGATGGGGTGTCTGTGATGATTCTTGTATGAAGATGCTTAAACACTTTAGTATTTATAGATATTGAAACATTCACTAGTTGTGTGTGACCACAAGTTGAGGTTTTATTGGGTCTGGTTGCCAAAAATGGGTAAAAGATACATGTTTCCCATGAATAAACCTTCAGTCACAACCAAATCATGTTGCTTGGAACACTGGCTGGCAATAGCAAGGATGAGAAGGATTCCTTAAAGGTTTTAAGCCTCTAAACTATCATTTAATAATGCATCACTGATAGAACTTTTACAAATTAAATTAGGTAATTATTTTGCATGGTAGGCACTTTTATTTTTATTATTATTTATTATATTATTTTATTATATTAGGAAATTTAAAATTCCTATATCATATAGTTTCTATTGGTTCTCATTTTTGTCTTTGATTCAAAGCAGAGGTCTGCTGATCTGTCTGATCAGACCAACCTCAATTGTACCATAAAATATTATAGATTTACAGTACAGTAAGTCCCAGACTTACACAGTTAATTCATTCCGAAAATTTTGGTGTAAGTGGAGAACAGTGTCAAAATGTCAAAAATTCCTCAAGTGTCATTTGCCTGGTCAAGTACCATACATTTGCGTGTTCATATTAATGATATATCCTGCGTGAAGAATGCCATCTATTGACCCGATAGTCAACTAACTGAATATGCTCGACTTTCCTGGCATTTTTCTTTTCCTACGTTTTTCAATAGGTGATGTCATATTTTTGTCCAACCGTGTATCTTGGGAATCATGTAACTTGAAATCGTGTAAGCCGGACTTACTGTACTGAATCTTGATTCAGTTTAGTGATGGCAGATTAAGTTAGAAATTAATAGTGATTATATGACCCAAGATGATTTGAAAGAAGATCATACTCTAACTTTTCTGTTCCTGTCCACAGGTTTGTTGATGACACTAATGTATACAGAGTCACAATTCATAAGACCTTTGAAGGAAACTTGACAACTAAGCCAATCAATGGGGCCATCTTTATTTTCAATCCTCGAACTGGTCAGTTGTTCTTGAAGATTATTCACACTTCCGTTTGGGCTGGTCAGAAGCGTCTTGGTCAGTTGGCCAAGTGGAAAACTGCTGAGGAAGTGGCTGCGCTTATTCGTTCTCTACCAGTTGAAGAGCAGCCTAAGCAAATTATAGTTACCAGAAAAGGCATGTTGGATCCCCTTGAGGTAAAGCAATTTAAGTGTTCTGTCTTCTGTTCCATTGTTTTTCAGTGGTCGTACAGCAGGCCTCAAAAATTTTTAATTGAGAAATTACAACTGAAATTTTTCCTTTGCATTACCTATTGAAATTAATTCCATGGTTGTCTCTCAACAGGTGCATTTGCTCGACTTCCCCAACATTGTCATCAAAGGATCTGAGTTGCAGCTTCCTTTCCAAGCCTGCCTAAAAGTGGAGAAATTTGGTGATCTCATTTTGAAGGCAACTGAGCCTCAGATGGTTCTGTTCAACTTGTATGATGATTGGCTGAAAACTATATCATCGTATACTGTAAGTTTTGAGGCTACTTAAATAATACTCGGAAAGTATTGTCATGTATGGAAATGCCATTTTGTTTTGAAATTTCTCTTGCCTTGAGTTCTAACATCTTTTGCATTGTGACTTTTTTTTTACTTATTCAGTTTAATATTTTTAATAAATGAGTGCAAATTATTTTTCACTCATTTGAGTCTGAAGTATGAGAGTAGAACTGAATTTATCAACAAGTGATCATTAACAACTTTTTTCGATCCTTGTAATGTGTGGAGCTTGTTTAAAATTTTAAGGGACTATTTATAGAGATGGGTATTTTAATTCAGTGTACGGTGGAAGATTTAAGATCGCCTCCCCTCATTGCAGGCATTTTCAAGACTTATTCTGATTCTTCGAGCACTGCATGTAAACACTGAGCGCACCAAGGTCATCCTCAAACCTGACAAAACAACCGTAACTGAGCCTCACCATATTTGGCCCACTCTGACTGATGAGGAGTGGATCAAGGTTGAAGTTCAACTGAAGGATCTCATTTTAGCTGATTATGGCAAGAAAAACAAGTGAGTAAAAATGTTTTGCATCAAAGAGTAAATAACTATATATTCACACTTTAGTGTATGCATAAATGGTAACTGGTTGACTGATGACATTCTGATAATTTTAATGTTGTTTGTTATTAAACTTCACAAAGGTTTGGTTACTACTTGGCCAAAGCAGATTTTGTGTTAATGACCTCTTGAGTATGTGCAGTGAAGAGACTATCATGGAGGAAAATGTGAAAACTATTTAGAAAATGACATTTTTGTCTGTATGTTGTAAAAATTGTGTATAAGTTAGAATTCGTTTGAATGCATGCTCTATTTTCTTTTTATAAACATTAGTATGAATACATGTGATTTTGTTTAACTCTATCTTATTATCTTCTAGTGTAAATGTAGCATCTCTGACTCAGTCAGAAATCAGGGACATCATTCTGGGAATGGAAATATCTGCTCCTTCTGCACAACGTCAGCAAATTGCAGAAATTGAGAAGCAGACTAAAGAACAGTCGCAGCTGACAGCCACAACAACAAGAACTGTAAATAAGCATGGTGATGAGATAATAACATCAACAACATCTAATTATGAAACACAGACTTTCAGGTTGGTAAAAAATTACCAAAATAGTGTTAATATGCCACTCCTCTCTCTCTCTTTTATTTTCTTTTTCATCTCTTCTTTTATAGTCCTACAAAAAGTGTAGCATTTCCTCAGCACTATAGGTGTGGGTGCAAATAATTCCTACAGGCAAGGGATGTTACTCAATTTACTGCATTTCTGTGATTCTATTCAAACTTCGTTAACTGAAAGGAATTTTAAAAAACGTACATACTTTCCTGTGTACAAAATGCCGTGTAGGCCAGTATATCTAAAGATTTGAAATTAAAAATTTGTGAAAAGTGTTGATCTTCTCTTACATTCCAAAGGGCCTCCTCATCAACCAAAGCGATTGGTTGACGAAAGTTTGGCTATGAATGTGTACGTCATTTTTTTATCTTTGTAACTTTTTTGTTTCGTTTCTTTAGGTTTTAAAAATTATCTTTTTATTAAACACAAACAATTTGTTCACTATTTTTTAAATTTCAAATAATTTGACAATTCTGGCTGATGAATTGCATTGTCAAGGGTTATCCTGTGAATGTTGAATTGACTCCCAGAACTGCATACACCTGGATAACATCCCTTTTGTGTTCCTTTGATATCTGTTCATCATCCCTTGATGTTTGGTTGCTGAATATTGAAAGCTATATGTTACTTATATTTTAAATTTAGTTGATGCATATATAAGCTACCGAGATGTTTACTGGATTTCTGGATTTCTCTTTGGTTTAGTTCCAAGACTGAATGGCGTGTGAGAGCAATTTCAGCCACGAACTTGCATCTCCGAACCAACCACATTTACGTTTCATCTGATGATATTAAGGAGACTGGCTACACTTACATATTACCAAAGAATGTACTTAAGAAGTTTGTTACCATCTCAGATTTGAGGGCACAGGTGAGCTCGTTATATATTTATTTATTTTTTTAAGTTACACAGAATAGGTGCAATAGGCATTAGAGGTAACCTGAAAACAACATGGTGTAACACTTGACAACCTTTGAGTCTCTACCACACAATTTGGCAGGGATTAAGGGAACTCAATGATAAGAGCAAAAAAAAAATTATTAAGTGATGACTAAAATATGTTAAATAAGTTCTTTAATGAAAATCGTTTTTGTGTTTAATCTTGGTTTTGTTGTGATGGTAAATTGATGAAGAATGTGTATGTTAACATTCCAGGGCAAGTCTTATTTTCTCAATTTTATCTTGATGTGTTGATCAGCTGATGTAGTGTATTTCCTATTTAGTATTAGAAGTGAACTAGAGTGCCTTTTACTTTTCTGAAACTTTTAGCCTAGTTTGCTTTTCTGTGATCATGGCATCAATTCAAAATTCTCCATGGTCGCTGTCTAATTGTAAGAGAACAGGGCACCATTGTGGTGGTTCCTTATTACCCCATTTGCAGTGAAAAATATTTATCACCTTCCGGGCTACAGGAGCAATATGGTGGTGATAATTGAATTGATACCTTTTGAGTTACATGTCATGTCTCCTAAAATATTGTTGTCCATCTTGAATAAATGTTTTAGGTTATTATAATGATGAGATAAGTTTGAATCCACGATCATGTAGATAAGGGGTCATGGGTCATAATGAGGCTGGAATTCTGTGATTGTTTTTCCTTAGTGTTAAAAATAAGATGTATTTTCAATCCCTTACAAGTGAAAAAAAATACTTTATTTATTCAAGTCAATCAGTAAATTTTCATGGCATTTCAAAGTTTCCTATTTTAATAATGAAAACTAAATCATGTCTTCCGCTTTATTTTACTTCAAGAAATTCCTTTTCCTGTAAACTTGTACTTTTTTCTTAATAAAAAATTTTGAACTGTTTAAAGTTTTTAAAGGTGTAAGTAACTGGTTTCTTTTGTTTCCCCAACCCAGATTGCTGGCTATTTATATGGACTCAGCCCTGCAGACAACCCACAGGTGAAGGAAATAAGGTGCATTGTAATGGCACCACAGTGGGGCACTCATCAAACCGTCCACCTTCCAAATCAACTTCCCCACCATCAATACCTGAAAGAAATGGAGCCTCTCGGTTGGATCCACACCCAGCCCAATGAGTTGCCACAGCTCTCACCACAGGTCTGCCCTGAATCCTTACCATCTTTATTTCTCCCAGTTTTTGTACCATTCTAAATGTTGCCATAATTACTCACTCCTAATGGTGAAGTAATGGATGTAATAACTTCATAGATGAATTTAAAATTGACACAAGTTATGCATTATTTTCAGTAAGTTGAATGCTGTTTCAAGATAAAACTTTTACTGTCTTATGCATTTCTATTGTTAATCTATGAAAAAGTTTTGCTGGTTTTCTGGAAAAACATAATTATTGCAGGAGATATGAAAAATTGAGGACATTGAGAACCCTATTCTTAGTGTAAAATGTTGGATTTGTGGCTGGCATCACTATTATATTGGAACACAAAAATTGGGGCATTTTCAGCCTCTTGTATAATTGTTCATAATTAAGATGACTTACCATAATATTTCTTTAATAAATTACTGCTTTCTATGAGCTATCCTAAATTTTTGGTTAGGTTTTTAGGAATATGTTTAAATTATTATATTATAAAGCAATTTAAATGGAATATAAATCATTGCAGTGCTGACTTGATTTAAAAGCTAAACAAATGTTTTTCTGCCATGTGTATGTATTAAATATCCAAATGTTATAGATAGAAGTAGATTGTTGCCACCCTATTTTTAACTATTAATTATGATGCATTTAGACAGAAAATTCTTTGTATCTAGAATTTATGGTGCATTAAGTGTATTTTATCCTTTAATTGGAGAAATCTGGGGTGTTCAGTCATGTGTGTGCACCCATATGTGCAGCAAATGGAGAGCTACAAAATAATTCTAAATGCTGTGATTTCTTTGTAGGATATCACCACTCATGCTAAGGTAATGGCTGAAAATTCTGTGTGGGATGGGGAGAAGACTGTAATAATCACTTGCAGTTTCACCCCTGGTTCATGTTCTCTTACCGCATACAAGTTGACTCCCAGTGGATATGAGTGGGGTCGACAGAACACAGACAAGGGAAACAATCCCAAAGGATACCTTCCATCTCACTACGAAAAGGTCCAAATGCTCCTGTCCGATAGATTCCTTGGTTTCTTCATGGTGCCTACCCAGGGCTCATGGAATTACAACTTCATGGGTGAGACATTTGTTTACTTTTGTTGTGATGTAGGCTTTGTTGAATTTTTCTATTTCCTGCAGGGAGATATCAAATGGAGGGAGATGTCAAAATTCTCTGAATTATTAATCATTTATCATACTATATTTATCGGTTTCAGCACCTTGTAACAATACATTCAATGTAAAAGTCTTTCATAATATTATCTTCATGTATTTAGTATATGTTATTATCTTAGACTTCAATTCATTCCTGTATGTAAATATGGATATGTAGCTGGATAAATATTAGTGTAAAAGTGCTCTCAAGTGTAAATGTTTTATCTGATTTGACATGAATTATTATATTTGTCCAGGCGTGCGGCACGACCCGAACATGAAGTATGAACTACAGCTGGCCAATCCAAAGGAATTCTATCACGAGGTTCACAGGCCAGCTCACTTCCTCAATTTCTCTTCCCTCGAAGACGGTGATGGGGTGGGTGCGGACAGGGAGGACATGTACGCTTAAAAGGAAACTATTTTTTTTTTCATTTCCTCTCACCACGGGGTACTGAAGGAAACAGAATTTTGAAGGGAATCAGTTGTGAAAGATGTGAGGAACTCATCACTACAGTACAATAATTTTTTATTTAGTTGTGTTGGTTGATTTATGCAAAATACACATCTAATTCCATGACCTGTTTCAAGAGTGTGTGTGTGTGTGTGTGAGAGAGAAGGAGAGAGGTTAAGAGTGGGAGGATTGTATGAAATGAAACAGGCATTATTTCGTGCGATTTGTACATAGCATTGGAGTGTCACGTCGACTTTATTTTTTTAAAGGTGAGTGTGATGCATTTTTATTTTATACCTCTATTGCATAAATAGACATTGTGATAGCTGTCCATCTGTGTATTACATATTTGAATAAATAAAGATGTTAAATAGTACTTTATTTTTCATTCAAGACTATACATTTTTCAAATTTTGCTATGAAATGTAGTTTTAAAATTTTCAATTTTTTTATATCCTCTATGAATATATCCCTGATACCGATTTTCTCCATTTCTATCTATAATAGTGGATGTACATCACATACGTATGAGGGGAATTTGCCCTGAACGTACATGCCGCTGGTAAGAAAATGAGCATCTACATATATTGCAGACATATGATTTTGTTTTTCCTTAATTCATTTTTATTATTATGTACATGTTTGGAAAATTGCTTAACTAATAACATGTGGCCTGAACTGCTAACAAACTACTGCATTTGAGATAAAAGGTCCTGCCTGAATGATAGCATAATTCTGGGGAATGTAACATTCAGCAATGACATAGGATTTAAAAAAATGCAAATTAGGACAACTTAAATTGAGACAAATTGCACTTTTCATTGTACCCACACCAGGGGGCAATGTTGAGACTGACATATGTATCTGAATTTTGAGGACACTGCTTACTTCCCATTGTAAGACTCCATCAGGAAGGCTTTAATAGGAAACTAGACAAGCCACCATTTTCATCGGAGAAACAAGTTGTAATTGACGAAAGTGTTTTTATCCTGAATGTACTATTGGATTTAAAAAATATGATATAATTAAAATATAATACATTTTGCAGTCTACTATGCAAATTAATCAGCATTGTTCATGGCTTCATTATTTTATTTAAATTTTACACAAATTGACCATCACTCAACACACACATTATATAAACTTACAATCTAATTGGTTGTACGTGTAATAATTCCGTTGGAGCCTCTTCCATGGGTGTTGTTGGAAATAAATTAGATGATACAGTGGTCCTGTTTGACTCTTTGGTGTTGCTTGAAGCTGGTCTACATTTTGAAAATCTAGAAGTGACTGCACTATTTGGGTTCTCATGCTTACACAATGAAGCATTTGGACAAAGTCTTAGTGAAAGCATGCTCAGAATTCCTCTCTTGCAGACGAAAATGATAAAAATGAAGATTCCTTGCAAGGAATTCCAAACTTCAGTGAAGTAGAAGTAATCTGAGGAGCTGGGAACAATCCAAGCTATGAAATCCATCATCCAGCTCAGACCCATGACAACAAAGAGTTTAATATATAGTACAAACCTGTGGAATGGAAAGAGATGTTGATTTTTTGCACAATTTATACATTTGAAAAGACACTGAAAAAGCTTATTCTGAAGGTGTTTACAGTGGGAGTACAAAATGTGGAAGCATGTAATTGGATATGTAAACATGGCATAAATATAATCATACTGTTTAGTTTCCACATCCCACTGCTACTGTAGTGGGTGGAGTCCTTAAGAATGCATTCTTTTTATATGTTAGACTATTATCTACAAGTACATTAATATGAATGGAAAATATAGAATCATTAATTATTAACACTAATTGTTTTGAGCTTGGCTAGAATTTCACTGCTAAGTTTAGACTTCTTCTTTGGCTGGTGATGAGCTTCATTTAATTGTACAAATATGTAATTTTCAGGGTAGGGCAACCTCGTTCATCCAGGCTAAGTAATAATGGAATTAATCCGGACAAACCAGAGAAATATAATGCAAAATAGTATAAATGACATTTAATTTTTCACTTAAGGCTTAAAAACAATAAACACTTCACTGACAACGTGGAAAAGTAATATGTGAACTTGTTGCTGTTAGTTGAAGTAATTAGTAAGTTTCCGTGGCTTTAACTTTGTAAGGCATTTGGATGAGGCAATGTTATGTAGATATTTAAGAAAATTTAGCTATGCAGGTGCAGAAGTATTCCAATTACATATGTCATCCCATGTTCAATTTGATCTGGCTGGAACTGGATCAGTGAAGCATGGAACACGAACAGGAAAAATATGTTGTCTTTGTGGTTCCCAAAATATTTTGATTCACCCCTCTGTCAACAGTGAAAAATTTCCATTTGCTTCCCTGGAATAACATTTTTGAAGCACAGGTCCTGTTTGACTCTTTGGTGTTGCTTGAAGCTGGTCTACATTTTGAAATTTCACATTACATTTTATATTTGAAAATCATTAATTAATTTATGGCTTAAAATATTATGAAGATGGGATAAGGGCAGCAGTAACTTATACTGAAGTCACTGATGTGAACACTAATAGAAAATCACTGACTCACTTCTGGTTATTTTTATAGTGTACTTGCAGGCATTGAAATGTAATAACAAAATGTTGAGTTTCTAGTTTTCTGTATTTTATTCTTACAACTTGTTGATACCTACTGTGGTGTAATTCTGTGCCTACCTATGGAATATTAATGTGCATTGTGAGAATCACTGCTTTTTAGGAAAGATATTCATGGGTGTTGTCATATTCATCCTTGTCAATCCAAGAATCAAAATATTATGTAAAAGACTCAAATGCATTCAATTAGTTTTTAGGTTATGTAACGTCATTTCTAGCTTAAAGGGCAGGAACAATTGATGTCTCATAAGGATATAAATAACTGTAATTCCAACACTTGCCATTGACTACTTAAATAGCAGAAAGAACCTCAATTTCACAATTCAACACATTTCAACGATGTTAACCTGGTGAATAGTGCTTTCTCTTGTCATCTTCTCAAAGGGTCGTGCATTTAGAACCATAATACAGAACTGAATTGTTTAAAAATTTAAATATACAAGCTGATTTCTTTTTACTCCATTAAGTTATATTATTAATTGATTTTCCCTCAATATTTCACAAATGAAAATGTTAACATGTCACCCTTGTTGCAAACATTTTATAAATATAATTTTAATTTATAGCTGTAGACATGGCATTTAATTATGAAAACAATAATCGAAATACCTTTCTTTGATGCAGTTCACAGTAGGGCTACAATTTCTTCTCAAAATGGATGAGTCTTTATCAACTTGATATATCTTGATGGCTGTGACAATGAACATTATGATGTTAGCAGATAGAAGAATGGTGATTGGGCCATACAAGTATGCTACCAAGCTCTCATAGGCTGAAAATTAAAGGTGATTGTATTATTGATTCCTTTGAGCTATTTTTTTAAAACTTAGAAACATGTGTACATGATTAAAAAAAAGTATGTTAGCACTTTCTTACATAAAGTGATAATATAGTAAAGATAGTTGTGAATAAATGAAGGGTACTAGGTATTTTTCATTTATTTATGATGAATTTCCACGTAGACAAGCTGGATAATATCGAGTGCAAAGATAGTTATATTATTTTGCGGTTTCCTTTAATCCCAATGAAAATATCTTTGAAAAAAATCAGTGTTAATCTTTTGGGCACTGCAGACGAAATGTGATATGACTTGTATTATAGGAAATTTAGATTATTGTCCAGGTTACTTTCATACTTACAGTGAAAGTAGCACTTCACTTCTCCAAATTCAGGTTTAATTATTTGGTCTGGAAGTTTTGGTGCGAACTGCATGATTGAAGTGATGACGAAGATTATTATCGGCAATCCCCATGCATACAGAGAGTAGAAGAAAAATTTTCTCTTCTCTTGTCCTGGGCAAGAGGCAGTAGTTGGGTGGAACGTGCTGGAATGGAGTGAAGGATAATTAGGTATTTGAAACAAGAATCAATTTTAGTAAAAAAGCACTGCTGCTTTCCTAACAAATTTTAATGTTGCATCAAATTTAGTTTTTGAGGACTGCTAGTTTTCACACTATTATGAGTAAGTTTAATGCTGTAATTAAATGATGACATTTGAGGTGAAGTATTTTAATGTTAACAGCCCTCTGTGTCTTGGTTATGAAATTGATGATGAATTGTAATCCTCTTAATTGATAATTTGGTGTATGTGTAGAAATTAGAATTTTCTTTTGATAAAATGCAATCACAAGGAAGAAGTCAAAATTACGAAGTCCACTGTGTTTTGATCAACACATGCTTGTGGAATCAAGTATTTTTGAAGAGCTAAAGTTAGAATCCCTAACTTCTTCCATTTTTGTTTTCCAAAAATGTTCAATTACAAATGTCCTGACAGTACTTCAATTAAATATTTAATTGCCAGTGGCCGTGTGGTCCCCAAAGCAACCACTAAGACACTCACTGTTTTAAATTAGCTTAAAATCATTTCCGTTGGATCAAGGAATATTATTCAATATTTACTGATCGAAAGTTGGCCATTTAAATGCCTAGCCACTGAGAGCTACATCTTTGATTTAAACCCATATTTTAAAGGTTAAATAGATCTAGTTCGAGTTTTGTTGAAGTTTTCTTTTCAATTGTAATTCTTTACTTTTCAAATTTATATAAATATAATTTTGACTTCATCAACATGAATAAGATCAATGGACTTTGGTATAACTTTGTGGTAATTTGGAATATTGAATAAAATAAATAGTTAACAATTTCCACTAATATATTTTAGTCACAACCCTAGTTCGATATAACATTTTTATCATCAGGTAACATGATTATGAAAATGTTATGTAGAAACTGGGTATGTTGTAAGATAAAGAGTAAGAAGTTGTTGGTGGAAATGGATACCAAGTTCATTTTACCCAATACCTACCATGAAGTTGAACTGAGAAATTGGTGGTGGGTCAGTTAAACCAATAAGATGCACTCAAGGGCAGGGATGATGAATATTTTTGTCCTTAAGTGCTATTGTTAAATGGCAGTGTTGGACAAAGCATTGTTCGCATGCTGATGACTGCCAAAAACATTTACTATTATGTAACAGGGTGTCCGTACACCTTGAAAGCAAGGCAAACTACTTGAATTTACTACTTCCACAGTATCGCTCCTGGAAAAGTTCATCCAAAGAAGGAGTAGAACTCTTCTTCCATAGTCATAATTCTAAATAATTAGTTCTTAACCTCTTGTTTAGACATGCAGCTGTCTGGAGGGGCACTCACCTGATGGTGAAACAGATGTCAAAACACATTATATTCAGCCAGAAGAATGTAGCAAACAGGAAGAACTGAATGAGGAAGGCTAAAAATTTAAGAAGAGTTCTTTAAAAATAATTCTAATATCCAGTTAGCATTTGCAAACATCCCGTTCATTCAGTTTAGTTTTCGAGTACACAATCAGTAAAATTTTATTGCATTCAGTTGCTCTTAACCTTTTACATAGGAGTATGTATGATGATTGGTACTGGAATGATTATGGCATTGAAGAAAAAATTTCAAATTTTATTTTTCTTTTCTTTGTATTTGTGCAATGCAACATTGTCCAATTACACTGAGACAGTGACAAAATATCTCATATTACCCACCAGCCTCCATACATGCTCAATATTTCATTCCATAGCCATTTTTTGTAGCCCTGGCAACAGCATTCCTTACACCATCCATGCATTTGGCACCTGCACCACACAATGTGGTGTACCTTTTACAGTATAAAACATGCCCTGTATTTTGTGCAGGGGTATCATGCCCCCTAACCATATGAATCAACTACCACCAATCCTCGTGTAAAGAATCCTCTGACCTCTCCCATATTCCCATCCACTTCCACACCCAGATGCAAAACAAGAAATTGGATGACTGCTTTGTTGTGTCCATAATTCACTCCCTTCCTGTTAAGACACAATATGTAGAAGTCCGAGCCTTAGAGATGGCAATCATTTGGATCCTTAAAGCCTTCATTCAGCCAGGTTTAAACCTTCATTGATTTCACATTTGTGTACATCACCATGATCTTCATGATTAAAATACATTTTCATATTCATTTTTTATCCAGTCATCACATCCTCCTCCATCTTTTCCTTTCCTCTCCTCCTACTCCCCAGGCCGCCTCAGAAACCCCCAGCTGTGGAAAAACCCTAACCACTCCCTCTCTTCTTACAAGTTAACCCCAGAGAATCGTCACTCTTATTATAGTTTCTATACCTTTCAAGGTGGTTGTTTCATACTGAAAGCACTCCATGAATAAATCATTTTTATCCCACAGATGATTGAACAATGGAAAAAGCTATTTTGCCCTCCTCTTTATAAAAGGTGTGAGGCCAGGCAGCCTCTTAGGAGACTGAATGGGGAGAAAGGAATATAAGCGAGGGAGGGGAAAAAGAGGATATAAAAGATGAGAGAGGTAAAAGAAGAAATACAATAAATGAATGCCAAGGTATGTATATGATCCATGGAGAAGAGAGATATAAATTGTAGGAGTAAAGACAAACCTCTTTGTTACTGGGATAAGGGTATAGGTAGAAATCAGCAGATGAAATGTGGAGAAATCCAGTTAGGAATTAATTCGCTTTTGAATATTTGATAATTTCTCAGTGCAACAATTAAATGGGAAATGTAATAATATTGAAAAGTTTTGTTCGAATAAGAAATGAACATGAAACATAGACTTGGGGCAATTAACACTCACTCTTCACTAATCTGATCCCCTCATTCACATGTTCACCTCCTCACTTCCCTAGTACATTAATCTCATGCCTTCCAGTTATTAAGCAATCTCACCATAGCTATATAATGATCAATCTAAATGTTATTTCATAGAAATAATTTTTCTTTAAAATATGTAGGTAACTTGGAGAAAATTTGAATTAGGTCACTAGAATTCCATTGGGTGGCTTGTACTTACCAGCTGAAATACACATCCAGTAAGGCAGCCTTCGCCCTAGGTACTCGGTCATTGCGAAGGAGGAGAACATGAAAAAAAAGCTGATTACATGGCACATCAATATTTTTCCATGGAGGTTCCTTAGCTCCGGTAAAAGCATGTAAACTATGAAAGTCACTAAGAGGAACACATTGGAGATCATGAGCAGGTGGGGGTAGACACTTCTGGCAAAGTTTTCCTCTTCCTGGGGTTCGCATATGAATGGGCGATATTCCTTCAATTCCAAGATCATGTCGATGCAGAAGACAAATGGCCCATACGAAACGTTTCTTACGTGCATGACTAAGTCTCCATCAGAGGCGCGAAGGTAGTAGTCGTCCCCTGGTACTTCCCCGGGCCTCAGGAAGAACTTGTTATTGCAACCTATGGGAGTTCCGTAAAGCAGGACAAAGTGTCGATTCCCATCCACTTTCCTGGGGTTGGATCCATTGTCGTCCGTCACCACCACTTCGAAATTGCTTCCTTTGGGGGTTTTGACGCAGTTGCCTTCGGCCGTGATGACCTCCGTCATTGAGCAGCATTTTCGGAGGCAGGGCTTGAGGAGCAGGCATGGACAACCCCGGTAGGCCCCCGCGGCATCCTCCTCACTTCCTTCTTCCGACCAATAAGTCCCGTTCGGATACATGGAGGAAGCGATTACGTCCCAAATGCTTCCATTTGGATATTCTCGGTAAAATTTTATCTCGACACTGAAATCTGGATCGCAGGGATGTTCATCTAGGAAGTCGTAAGCCTGTTCGGTGGCCACTCCCCTGCTGGTCAGGAGGATTAACGTGAAAGCGGTTGTGCGTGGGAAAGTCAATATCGAAGAATTTCCCATTGTAGCAATCCAAATCCACTAAGCGATAGCTAGAAAACGTGAAGGGTTATAAGAAAGAGAAATTTCATCCACTGGGAAGCATTCGTTATTTTTCCGGGAATGTTGTATCGAGTCTTCTTTCGCTCTGGTCTCATTGGCGGAAAAACATACGTGGCTAATAAATTATTGAAATAAATGTAAATCCTTCGATCTGACAACTGTCATCTCTCTCTCAACTGAAAAATAAAAGAAAGATTTGAATAAAAAAATATAATCAGTTATTGTGATTTCCGTCGCGGTTTAAAGCTCTTAAGGTTTTAAGTGATTCTCGAATGAACCTAATCGAGACACTGATGCTCTGCTCAGGTACGGCCAAGCAGTTTTCAAAAGAGAAGAGGTAGCTTAGGGACCCGGATACGTTATCGGAGAAAAAAATTTCCTAAAGCTTGGCAAAAGGGAGAAAACTTCAGTCTTGAAGTTTGCTTGTTTTAAGTTCACTCAGTAAACTATTCTAAGGCCTCGAGTTAGTTTACGAGAGACTTATTTTGAGAGGGAAGCGCTTGCTTCCTTTGTTGATAGAAAGGCTGGAAATTCTCGACTAACGCTAAGGTCGTAATTGATGCTAGTTGCAGTCCGGAAAATCGTCATAGTTATGGCAATGACGCATAAGCATTGGACATTATTTTCGTAATCATGTTGAGGGTTGGTTAACAAAAATACAATTTTTCCTTTCAATATTTCAATTGCGTCGTAGTAATTGGGAGTATACACTCTAGAGAAACAACACACTAATTCACAGGAGCATTTATAGTAGTTCTAAAAATAAATTCGGAGCATTTGAGCATCATAGGCCGTAATCAGAGATGCTTGCTCAGGGTGAGGAGAAAGACGAAACTTTAAGAGGAATGAAAGGCCATGTGATGCTTGCCTGCATGCCTCTACTCTTTGATGCCAGGCAATTTCGGACAAGGGAGCATTTGGATACTAGTACGGATTTCGGTCCACGAATATGTACCTACAGTTGGAATGGAAATCTGTTAAATTACTTTTGCTACGTCCGTACCCTTGAGTTTCTTATTTATCTCATATATTGGAGAAAAAAATTTTTTTCGGTTCGGACTTTTTTTTCAGTATTTAAAAAATATATTAAATCGTTTTTGTGAAGGCAGAGATGGAATAAATCGCAAAAGGCTCAATGAAATTATTAAGCAGATTTTAAATGTTTATTTCGACCATGTTGTGTTTGTTTCATAACGGTAAAGTTACAGATTTAATTAACTATTGGGAATATCAGTCAGGTTCATGATTATCTTACTACTCTTGAATTTATTCCCTTTCGATTGCATTAGCGTACACTTACATAAGTCTCCCACCAATCTTATGTTTACGGTTATTCAAACAACGTGCCATCGGCGATCTTCTGGCGGCCAATCATGGGACTGGAGGCCAAAAGCGCTGAAAGTGGAATTATTGTTCATTTACGCGCATGGACCAAAAAGAATGTTCCTTATAGTCTTCACAAAAGTACGATTTTATTCATGTGCTTTTATTTCGCGTTCAATAGTCAAATAACTAATTATTATACAATCAATTCTATGTCAAATTTCAAATCCCGGGGTGTACAAAAATACAATTGTATTTTTGAAATACCAATGTATTGTAGTACAATTTTGGCGGGACATGACGAGAATTAAAATATGTGAAAATTCAGAGGTAAATCTCTAGCATTGTTACTGATACCTTATTGCAGTACCACATAAGCTGTGTCTATGTAGTATCGTCGCCTTAGTAGTATGCTTAAATGCCAAGTTTTAGTTTCGCATTTTATTCCAGCTTGCTGTTACTCCTGACCCTGCCACGGTGA
>LYUA01001370.1:24239-35121 GCA_002093875.1 Calopteryx splendens | reverse complement strand
TTAAAATTTGTATTTTTTAAATTCTTATGAGATATATCTTGAGGTTTAGTGTAAATGGCTCAGAAAATCAAAACTAATTTAGGGCCTCACATTTGGTCAGAGCTTGGTCATATTATTAATATTTGGAATGCTTACAATTAAATTTTGAAAATTATCTTTGATATGCACAATGGAAAATGCACATAGGCCATTCCGGTGGTTAAATATGAAAAGAAGATTACAGTACTTCGCTTACACCATCAGTGAACCTTAAGCACAGGGATCTTCCATGGGTAAAACTAACCCCTGTGAGGATTTAATTTCCCATGGCAGATGGCTGTGAATACACAGTGGTTCTTACAGTTTCACCAAACACATTTGTCTAATCTCACCTAATATATATTCTCTTCAAGGATACCCTGCTAGTACTGCTCCCTCAATTGCCACACAAGGCACCCTTTCCCTTTTGGCTGGGCACCCATCATCCTGATTGCCACACCCTACCCCTCGCAGGTTCTATGGCTGGGCTTGCATGTCACCGAAAAAGATAGGTAGGTTCAGCTTACAAAGGTAGAGTCAGGTCCACGACTTGGCCTAGGGGTTTCTTCAATGGCAAGGTCAGATACACCTGCCTTACCAGGGGTACCAGGAATTTCAGAATTCCTAAGTGATATATTTCCAACGTTTTCCGGTGGAGTGACAATAGATGCTGTAGAAACCCTATCCTCCTCCCAACTTTGCAGAAATGATCACACAAAAGTTACATTCCTTTCAAAAACTGACCCAACTGGAGTTTTCATTGGCTGAACTACTATGCCATTCCACCACTGTAACAGGAGTGAATAAGAAATGGGTTATTTGGTTCATTTCCTTGGTCTGATTTCCCAGCCAATGCACAAATCACCCACTTGTTCTCCAGGATGCTAACCCCATTTTGTTATAAACTTCACATTTATTATGTTCATTCACCTTTGGTAAGAAATCTCATTGAACACCTGAATAGTATATATGTACAAATCTGCCACAGACAGTATATTAGTCATGCTTGAGCCTGGAGTAACAGATACCGCTAACACACATCGAAGACCACATCTCACATTAATCATCATCACAAATAAATCTGTTGTACCTCAGGTTTAGCTTCAAACAATAGCAGATCCCACTTTGTTTTGATGATGTCTTCATGTGTGTACTTCACTCCAACTAAAAACTTGAAGGAGTATAACCACATGTTCCAAAGAGTACAAACTTGTGATGGCTCCCTTACACCTCAAAAGAGGACCACCAACTCCTTTTTGATCCTGTTGATACAGATAAAAAAATTATCACCAACATAGTAATTGATCCAGATCAGTTGGTGTAGATAAATAAACAACAAATTTCCTTACCTCTTGCCACTATGTGTCCTTTGACATTACTTCTCTATTATATCCTACATCACCTTCACTACAGCAGAGATACCAACAGTACTTACACTACACTATGAAGTGAGGGGTGCCAAAATGGCAAAAACATTTCTCATAAACTATTGTTTCTTGGCACTTATAATAATTGTCATAATACAACATCATGTTCAATTTGTGCAGGAGGGGAGGTGGGTGGAATTCATATCCTCTGGAATTTCCTGGTGAGGCAGACCCTAGTCCTAGACCCTGAGCCAAGGACTTCAAATGTAGCTGTAGTTGTTACCTTGAATTGGTCCAGATTTGATGCACAGTGGTTAGCACACACAAACATTGGTATTCGTGTAGATGTTGTGACTTCATACCATATATATCTGATTAAGAGCCTTCCTCAAAAGGTGGTCTATAACCTCAATAAATGTTTCATGCATACACACATATTTTTCTAAATAATATTTAATATATCTATCCTGATGAGAGAATATATGTGAATTAGAAAAGGAATTTGGAATGCATTAATTGTGGGATGAGGGACATCCCACTTTAGATTGGGTTAATGACAAATTATGAATCTAATAAATGTAGATACACTTCAAAATTGCTTGCATTGAGCCATCATACATGATGTACCTACTAGCCTTCTTCCTTTTATGATGGCTCAATTTGTCTACCATTTTTTTCATTGGTATACTTCTAGCTTGATAGTATTAAGCAAGACTTGCATTTTTCTTTGATTTTATTTTATCTGGTAAACTGCAGTAATGGAAGGAAATCCTACAACATTTTCTCGCTTGTTCAATTATATACTTAAAACTTTATTGCATGTGTCATATAAAAATACATTTATGTACATAATTGATACTACAGACAGAAATATATACAAAAATTATTTAAAATTTATGAATATCACACAATCATTGATTTTGTCATGGAGTATTATTGTAGACACACAGTGTCATTTAAAACATATACACAAAACACTTTATAGGTAATTGAGTTGATGTAAAATTTTAAAATGGTTGAACACAATGTAGGACCTATTCATTTCCAAATGGGATTTACAGAATCTTTCAAGATCATCGTTATCTATATTCAGTATGTGATCATGTGATGGGCATAAAAATGGTTGAAGATTTGGATGTAATTATTAAATGCAGGTACAGACACCTTGAATCATTTATGAAATGTATCCCTCAACTTATTACCTGGAATATTATGTTGGAGCATTTCAGACACATTCCTGTTACTGTCAGACAGTTGATAGGGATTTAAGTGTTATTAATAATGGGAATATTTAAAAAAATGTATCATTTCAAACCTCGGCGAAATGTTCAAATAAACCCTTTCAAACCACAGTTGGGATTATTTAAGATACAGTAATATTCTAATATTATCAACTAAAGTATAGGTACATTTAGATTTTTTTCCAATGATCTTATATTCAATTTGAAACTCTTCATTGAAAAACTAGAATTTCCTGGAAATGTCTTCATAAAAAGCTGTATTCTTTTAAGTAGGTTATGTACTTCCTCAAATTTAACTACTTTTTCTTCATGTATCCCCTTCCATTTTACAATTACTAGTTCACACAAATGAAATAACAGCAGATATGGCCAGTGGAAAATGGGTGCCGAAATCATGTTTTTGCTAACAAATTTCTAGGAATAAATTGATAAAAAAAAGGTTTATGCCCACCTAGAAAAATAACATGCTTTACTTTGTTAGGTGGCCAGAAGGTGTACAAATTAATAAGATATTAAATACATTAAAATCAACAGAAATGTGTTACAGTAGGTCCCTGAGCATACATCTCATTACTGCCTTATTTTCTATTTTGGATCAGTGTTAGCAGGTTATTCTCTTCCCCATCATTTTATGCAATCTTTTTGATCTGCTCTTGCTCACCTTTTAGAGATTTAATAAAACTTAATTACTTTCTTATACCTACTAGCCAGATACTTTTAGTGGGCCATGTGCCCCTGAGTTCCCAATAAGCCATTCTTGGCTAGTCGTCCAGTTTCCCAGGGGAAAAATTTAAATACAAACATAATTTTCATGGAAATTCGAGTGTGGATATGAAAGGAAGAGCAATACAATTCATATATTTAGGACTGCCTTATTACATGTGTACCAATATGAAGTTCCTATCTTGATAACAGGAAGCAATGGAAAATACTTATTTTCTGTCTAATACACTAATGTGTGGAGGTCATTTCTTAAAATTGTTGGAATTCTCTCTTAAACTCATAAATGTATGTATTTAAAGAACTATTGAGTGCCAGCTGGCTATTGTTAATATATTCCAAAGAAAATGTGTAAGGATTATGTAATTATCAAATTATCAATTAAATTGCATTAAATTAATAGTTACAGATAATTATCATGATTGAGGTTCTTGTAAAACATTAAATTGCAGATGATGAAAATGTTCAAAGAATCAACTGCGCATATCCTTATGATGAAGTAGAGAGCACTACTGAAACGGGCAGTTATGCAACAACAGCAATCTCTAAATATTTTTTCCAGGGGACATACTTTTGCAACTTGATATCCATGGTTGGTCTGACAAATTTTCAAATTCTCTTTTCACTACAATTATCAATCCATGTTTTTGAAGCACTAAATTTCTCCCCGAATTTTCAGCTCATTCGAAGCCTGTCCATTTACATTGTGTCTGAATGGTAAATACAATTACATGTTTATGCATATATACCACTTAGTATAAGTGTCAACAAACATAACAATTACATATCATGTTTCTAATGTAGAAACAATTCTGGAGTTCAGTGCCTTCCAGAATGTCTGCCGACTTTCACGCTGGCGTTCACACCACCGCCATCAAATGCAGCCACCTAAAAGTACCGAGGTCCACAAGTCAATGGGCCCCCCGGCACATGCAATGCACTCACAAGCACCCATTGCACCTTCGGTACAGTCCACGAGAACAACTCATTGTTACTTGAAATCATTGCATTTCATGCCACACTATATTACTCTCGCTGCCGTTTCTTGCACTCCATTACTTGCTGGACAGAACTTAAGCCTTTTTAGGAGAACATGGTGGATTCTGTCTTTCCAGACCAAGATGATAAAGAATAAGATGCCTTGCAAAGTGTATCCGACATCAGAGATGTACCAGAAAACATCAGGACCCGCCACAATCCAAGAGATGAGCTCCATCACAAAGTTAATGGACATGATGATGAACAACTTGAGGTACAGTATGTATCTGCAATGCACAGAAAAAGTTTTGTTTGGTTTTAATGAGCAAAACAATTTCATAGGTTTAAAAAAATGCTGAAATATGCAGGAAGTCCCTGTGTAGACTTCCTTGCCCTTGTATACCTTACGTTGAAAGAAAAATGATATACCTTTTTTACATTGCTTATATAGAAATTCCTCATGGTTTGCCTGTTTTCCATTGCATTACTGCCGGAAAAAGTGTGGAATAGGTGCACTCATGAATCTTTGATAACAATCATGAACTGATAGTATGAATAAATAATCATTTTTAATAATGATTAAATTAGTATGTTCTTATTTTTTTTACTTTATCTTGTTATTTTTTTTAAGGAATTCGGCAAATTAAGTTGCTTGCCTATTTATTAAAAACATGTCCTCTTGTGTTTTTTGATAACATTTTTATCATTTCACATAAGAAAATGAATAAATATATTCTTATATTATATGTTTTAAAAGTAAATTACATACCATAGGAATGTACCAGGGCCATGCTAAATTTTTTATCAAGACATTGAATTTTAATCTTATCACTGTGGTTGCCTTACCATTCTGATGCACTATTATTCTGATCTATAATCAAATTTCACTTTTAAATATTACCATATATACTTGGGAATGAATAAATTAACAGGTTAAAAGTTGAAAACTTCATTTTTTGGGTCCCTATAACTTTACTCAACAAATTCTCACATATTTTCTAATATCTTGATGAAAAACAAACTTTGAAGGAAAAAAAAACAATCCAATTACATTAAAAGTTAATATCCTTATCTTAAGTCTTGAAAAGCCTCTTAACAATTAATGACCTTTTACGGCAAAGAGGATAAAGTTGGATGAAATCTTCTGAGAAGATCTACTGGGAAACCACGTCAGGAACTTCATTTTTTTTCCCAACATCCAATACATCCATCGCCATCATAAGAGCCTCTCTGAGTGCAGAGTGAGAAAATTGGTGGCTTATCTTCTGCCTGGTAATGCCTTGTGATTGGTTGGCTGGATGTCATCGAAACAGGGTGCTCCTATGATTGGCTGGCATACTGACACCTATTTTCCCTGTTCTGTATAACATTCTTCAATACGGTCACCAGGTGTTACTCGAGGAGTATCCAGAATTCGGACTTAAGGTTTTTGTCTCAAGCCAAATCTCAAAGACAGCGTTAGCATGTCGATGATCCCAATGGACCAAGGAGTGGATGAACCTCGCCAAACTGGACAGCATGATCAAGACTGATACTGTGATTGGTGATGGCAGATTTTTCGGGCCGTCCCAATCTGAGATATTGCCTATGTTCATCAAGTATTGTCTCTGTTGTGTGATCTGTCTCTCCCACATTGAACTCATTTCTGAGGAATCTTGTTTCTAGTCCAATCTGGCCCTTTGCTCTTACAGACATATCTGTAATTATACCTGGTTGTTTGTGTATTGCCTCAAAGTTTTCTCTCTTTAGTATTCTTCTGGCTTTTTTCCAGAAAATGAAGAGAATCATTGAAGGCACGCCCTGGAGAGCATCCTTTCCCTTTCCTCCTATGTCTTATGGATTCGAGGGTGGAAGGTCCTTTTCACGGCCAATTAGATATGGCATTCTTAGTATCCACACTGGTGGAGGGTTTTCTTGAGCTGTTTCAACTCCAATGGAAGACTGCTCATGTCGGAAATAAAAGTGGTATCCTGATAAGTGAGGCCAACCTTGGGGTAGTGGCAGCTCCAGCTTTTCAGCTGGAGTTCAGTATGAATTTGAATTTTGGTCTACACTTCACCTGAGTTCACCATCTATTTTCTGATGAATCAGGATGTTGAGGAATGGAAACCGGTAATTATTGTTAGTTCCATGTTGAGCAGCACACAGAACAGGGATATTGACCATTGGAACTGAACTGGAAAGGAACTGATTCTTGGTATTCTTCCTATGAGGGCAAACAATGAAGAGGTCATGACCATGCATGGAAAAAATGCTTTGGGTGTAGATGAGCTGAATTCGGTGCTTTCTCTTCAACGTCCTCCGTGAAGAAGTTGGTGATGACAGGGGAGATCCCATGGCTGCTTCATGGCGTCTCTTGTATAAAATATTGTTAATTCCTTTCAATCGAGATTCATTTTTAATATTTTATTAACTTATTCCAAGGATTTTGCTCATTTTCTTCTTGATATTTCTATCACCATTTTACAATGATACGCAATGAATTAGGCATTAGGTTAAAAGTCAAGGAACTAAGTCTTTATGGCAAACCCTATGAAGTGCTATTACAGTCCATGATGCACCAAAACCCACTTCAGAATAATAATTCAGAATTCATTTGAATGGACCATAAAATTAAAATTGTCAATTTTTTTGCAGAGTAGGCACGTCTTTTGCCTTGTCATGCCAATGTGCAGAGACAGAAGTTGGACAGCTCTTCCTTGTGATAGGAAATTATTGCTTTTGAAGTGAGATGATAGTTATTTTTATTCACAGCCAAATTGTACCAGACACTTTAAATTCTTACCATAATATGGATGAATAATACAAGGACACCCTTATGGAAAATGAGTTGAACTTTCATTTTGCTAAAGAGGCTTCAACCACCTGGAATGGTCCCTTCTTGATATGTGGCCGTGGTCACATTGGGTGACCATTCGTAGAATGGGAGGGGGAGAGATAGGGGAGGGAATAACTCCCTCCCTCCTCCAGGCTCCGTTTCCCCTCCTGCTAAGAGGTCGGCCCCGCTAGATCACATAGTCTAATATCTAGTGGTGTTCTGTCCAAATTCAACTGGCCTGGAGGAAATCAACATTGGGTGAAATAGTTTCACTACACTCAGCATTCAGAAGCCCTGATGATGACAGATAGGTTTGATCGACTTGGCAGAAAAGGGGTTCCTAATCTGGTGGAGATCCCAAGAAGATTTTATCCAGTTCACACTCTGGGCAAGCAACATCTTTTGTCAGAATACATTTGGCCACCCATTTAATCACACATTATAGGTTTGACTGAAGGTGTTTAAAGGCATCACCAGGATTTGAACTCTGTGACAAAAAAGGGGCATTAACTTTGTTACCACCTTAAAATATAATCTGCATTTAGTCTTACAGAATAGGTGAAGGAGTGTTCAAGTCCTAAGGGTTTTAGCAGCAACATTAACTCACATTTTTGGTAGCATTTTCATGCATAATATAGTCAAGTGCAAAAAATAAGAGTCACTAGTTCTATCATAAGGGCATGAATTACAACTTGATCAAGTACCTTCGTGTGTTCTTTTGGTGAGTTTCATCTAGATGCATATTGCCTGTTATCCTCAACATGGCTGGCTCTTTTTTTCCTCTTGTTATCTTCACTGCAGTGAAAACCATCATGATGAGGTTACATGATAGTAAAATTGCTATTGGTGTATAGAAATAAGTCAATGCACCACCTCTTGCTGCAATTAAGAGAAAAAGCACAATTGGGTCCAATCAATATGGAGGATATCAAAATAATTTTATAAAAGCATCAATTACCTTAAAGATACCAGACTACTAATTATATTCAAGCATGGGCAACTTCCGATAATAGTTAAATTACCAAAAATAGTAATTTGTCTAGATTTTGTTGACAAAAATCTAATTGATTACAAAACCCAATTATGAACTTTCTAAAAATGTTCTCCACTCCTTTTAAAAGTAGATTAGTTACCACAGAAATTCACAAGGAATAAAGGAATGAAAGGTTATCCTCATTCTATTTTTATATTATATTCTATATTCTATTATATCTAATTCATGCATAGTTTGAATTAGAACATTGTCTTTCAAACATTTCCATTGGCTCATAACCTAGATAGTTAAACCACGGAAGCATACTGGAAGACTAACCATAAGACTTTAACAACTATTTTCTGCCTCATTCTATAGGTACTTACTGAAGAACCAGCACCTTGCTTGTCCAAATCTAGGCCTTATCAAGTTCACCGGCAGATCAGTGTAAAAATCCATTGCAACACCAAGGGAAACAATCACCAGTGGCAAACCCCATGCGTAAGTGGAATATGTTATGAACCTCCTCTCATCTCTTCTATTGGCTAAGCTTGGATTTGGCTTAAGTCCTCTGGAATAAAGACATTGGAAACATTGCATGAAATTTTGTGAAAAAATTGAACTAATTATAATATAGCAACAATATTTTGATAGCTTTGCAGAAAATTCCACATCTGCTTAACTTGGTTCTCATTTAATTAGTTATGGACTGTTTTTATGGGTTCACCGACTGCCAAGGTTATAAGCATATTGAACCTAGATTAAAATTCAATTATTACTTTATATTGGAGGTACTGAGAGTATAAAGAGAGAGAAAAGATACCGAGAGTTGCAATGACATATTGTCCATTCAAACATAAGAAATTTATTTTGATATGAGAATGTGCTTGGTAGCAAATTATTTTATCTGATGTGTTTAGCAAGCAAATAACATGAGAGAGTCTACGGAAAACTGTTTTGCAGTTGACCCATAAATCATGCGTCTTGATCACTTATGGGGCCTAATTCTCGAAGCTACATGTCAATTAACAAGTCGTCTAAAAACTATCGTAATTGTTATCTAGGACATTCTAAACTACACATACTGGAAAGTAAATGTGAATGTGAAAGTAAATGTAGTGCTGGAACAGATTTATTTTTATTAGACATTTCTGTGTGAGTAAATTATATAGACTTGTTAATTAGCTTGAAGCTTTGAGAAATGGGGCCCTGGTGTAGGAAAATAATATCCTCCACTTGCTTATGCTATATACTATAGACTGAAGTGAGCAGTTATCTATGGAGCAATAGTAAATTTCTTACTTTGTGACAAAATGAGCTCTAAAATGGACACATTGTTTTCCAAATTATTTCTCAGGTTTAGGCGCATAATTTGAACTAGATCAGAAGATGATATCATAACTTTTACATGCTGAAAGGGGGAATTTCTCAATAATTACTTGCTTTTTGGTCATAGCCATATGATATACATTTAAGTTATCAAACTTCTAATTACCGTGTCAAAGTAAATATTTCAATAAAACATTGATGAAACCTTGACCTGGAGCATAGTTTTTAGCATAGGGAGAGACTTTGGAGCTGTGGGTGTGCTGAAGAATGGAAAAAGTGAAATGGACCAAAAGGAAAACAAATAAAGAGAAGTGCTAAGCATGGTAGGGGGAGAGAGAAGGTTGTCGGGAGAAATTAGAAGAAGACAGGGAAAGTGGATGTAGAGCACTTTGAGTGGTGATGGGAGAATGGAGGGGAGGGGAGAATGCTGGGTATGCTATGCAGGAGGAGGAAAACATTAGCCATGTCAGGCAGAATGATAGGAGGCAGATAATATTCGGCATATAACAATGGTTTATCATATGTGGTTTTAAGGGTATTTAGGTGGTGCTGTAAGACAGTGTTTTTAGAAGTGTACCAAGGATTGGTCCCTGGGTCCACAAAAACCTAGCTTGATCGGAAGTTTGTTCATAATAACCTAAATGCAGCTGAAAAATATGCTCTTTCCAATTTTTAAAAAAGGGAGTTTGAGGGTTCAGAATTTATATTTTATTAATATAATCCTCACCTAAATGCCCAACAGCTATCAAAACACATCGTATTTAACCAGAAGGCGGCTGCATGGAAGGAAAACTGCATGACGTATGCTGTAAAAAATGGAACATTAAAAATTTTGGAGATTATTTACCAACAGTTTCAAGCTTTCAGATGCATGAATTGAATGACTGGAAAATTAAAGACATTTTTTATCTGAAATGACTGTAGACGAAGCTTAGTTGCTGAATATAGACTTGAAACACATACTACACAACACCACATAGTAATCCTGAAATGTTTTGATAGGTAGGGTAGAGATCGCCCTGAGCTCATCCTTTACCTTAACCACCATTCGGTTTATTCAAAGATCATGCAACTTGGACATTCGATTAGGCTATTCAAAGAGATCTCCTGGGATTTGAACCCGGGGCCTTCCAGTCAGCCGAATGCCCTTCCCACTACGCTACCTCGCCACCAGAACGCTTATCTTTTTGAGAAAAAAATGCACTGGCTCTGGACGGGCTTGGATCTAGTGATCCTTTTAGAAATCGTACCTTAAATTTTGAACGAAAATCAGGAATCTAGGGATCATTACAGTAATCAACCCGACTGTCGGTTTGGTAGGTGAGGATAGAGCTCGCCCAGTACTAGACTAGGCCTTACTTGGTGTTTAAAATTCACACACAAGGATAGGATGGCCAGTTCCTTTCCCTGTACCGCCTGTGATTTCCCAGGATGACCT
>LYUA01001369.1:109547-123511 GCA_002093875.1 Calopteryx splendens | reverse complement strand
GGGGTGGGGAGATTGAGAGGGGAGGGAGGGGAATCCGCAGGGGGAGGAGGAGGGGGGGGGCGGACGAAGGGTTGGTGAGATAGGAGCGGGCAGCAAGGGAGAGCACTTTCACCGCCCCCGAACGAAATTATGAACTAATGACTTTTCCCGGAGGCGGAATAATTTATGCAATACTTTTTAATTTCATCTGTTTTCCCCCATTTTCTTCCGCAAAATTGCAAGAAAATAAGATAATTTGCTAAGATATAAAAGCGAGTCCCATCCGATCCCGAAGGTCGTACATTTATATTAAGTAATTTTTCCCCCTCATCCCTCCCTCGGCTCCAAACCGCAAACATTACGAGCTAATAAAATTACTGCGAAATCGAGTTTTTCTGAGCACAGGCCTTCACTCGTTTTTTTTATATTTCATGTATCCATGAAAATAATTTTGAAAACCGTGTATTTTTTATGAGTTCTTGAATGTCAAATTCCTCAGCTTTCACTGCCGAGATACAACTACACAAGATCATCATCATATTTATGTTCCCTTTGACCCACACTGCACAGGAAATGTAACTGCTTGATTATTTTGACTGTCGGGGGTTGCGCGATGGTTGAAGACACATATTCCTGTTTCTCGCTGAAGTATCACGAAGAAAGATTATGTTTCATACGTTGAACCATTGACTGAGGCAATATTGAACAAACTGTTCGGAATCAAAGCTGGAACATGCATTAGCAGTAATTAATGACTCCCGAAAAATGGGCACGTTTTCATTTTCATCTCATACTTTAAAAAAAGACAAGAAATTAAGTGCACTACGGGAAAATTTTATCTTTCCATTAATCTTAAACAAGTTTTGAGAAGAGCATCTCAATGATGATGAAAAAAATGATTTTAGGCTTTTACCTAGGAGTGCGTTTCATTATTTTCAACACCTGTGTGGTCTTCAACCAAACATAACTATTCCCTTTGCTCTTCAAGCTGCTGGAGCTGGGATGTGAAAACTTAAAGCTTACGCTCTTTTTTCATTTTCCCCCATACATTTCAAGCTTTATAAATACGCAAATATATACACTAATGTTCTTTTAGAAGCCCAGAAAGACGTTTTAATTCATTCCCTGATTATTTTGTTTTACGGTGTAACTATATGGAATCTATTGATACTGACTTGAGACACAAAGACTTGTTCATTCCACACACAAATATCATTCGCTCACTACCCGGATATTTCGACGCAAAAAGCAATCATCAGTCGGAACTGGTCGAAGTCTAAATGTGAGTTCCCACAAATAATGCGTCATTACTCACGCTTCACACCAACTTAAACACGTTGCAAAAGTAGTCACATGCTCTGAAAATCGCGCCGAAAATGAAAGAATATCCCCTTAATAAAATCTTTCACCCAACGTATTCAATGGCTCTAGGGTCCCGAGACTCCATCTACTTGCGGGATCCGTTTATTTTTCCCAATTCCGAGCGACCGAAGGGCGTTATTAGGTTAAAAGCCCCGGAGGCAAAAGATCCCTCCCCCTTCAACCCCAACGACTGGCACTGCTTATAATCTGCGGTCCCTCGAAGAGTCTCGCCACGACCGACGATGCGAGCGTACTTGTTTTGTCGGCCCGCGCCTGGGACGCTGCCACCCGACCTCGAACTATCCCACCCGGTCAACTTGGCAGCGGAGTCCGTCGCTCCTCGAACGACCAACTCCTCCGAGAACTCCTTAGGAGGGCGAGAAAAAAAAACAAGAAGTAGAGCGGACAGCCGATCCGGCAGACGACAGGAGGATCGAGGAGCCCGAGGCTAAGAGCGAGGAAATTGAGCGCAAGTTTGTTCTCTATCACAAAGAGACCCTTAAGATGGATCGGGTAAGAAAATTGATTCCTACAGAATAGCTCCTTGAAAACTCTTCGAAAAATTCGACGGGGGCGGTTTTATTCCGCGATTGGAGCGCGTCCCGTAGGTGGCAAAAAATGTCACTTCCCGCGGAAATGACGAGAGAAGTAAATGGAAAACTAAAAGGAAAGAACTGCAGCTCGTGTCTGGCACACGAGGAAATATTTCTTTTTTCCTTGCGTGTACGAAAATCCAATCTCTCGAATTTCAATTTATGGAAGCAATCGAAAGATATGACGTCGGATGGCAAGTTCAAAAGAAACTCCAAAAATTTCTCCCAATGTTAATTTCTCCAGTTATATTCTCCCAATAGGAAAAAAATCGTCGGCAGAGCAACACCATTTTCGACGTGATATTTATCTAAAGCGATGTAATTTCCTTCGGGGAGTTATTTTGTCCCTTCTAAGATCATGCGCCCCCCACGCCATACAATATCTTACAAAATAGCTCACGAATTTCTCGAACGGACTTTAAATATACAGACGTGGTTGTGATTCAACATTCAAGTCATTGGAAAGTGATTTCTTCTGCGTTAATTCGTTTATTCTAAATAGTTCCTTGTCGTGATATGCAGTTACATGATCCACTTCGATTAATCGTGTCATCGAAATCAAACAGAGCAGTTTCATATTACATGCACACCCCCAATACACTCTCAAGTAACAATTAATGGACCATAAAATATGCATACTAGTGGTAATTTTTATTCGTGGATATTTTGACACTCTTACCGTGAATAGTTTGATGAACTCATGGGTAGAACAACAGGAACAGAAGAGCATGAAATTGCTATTTAAAGTCTCTTTAGGCCTTTCTTCTGTTAAAAATGTAGGCAATAATCTCCCTCGCCATCACCTAGGAGACACACAAAATACGATTTTCATTCGGTCGACGTTTCTTACCTGGACACGCAACCGAGGAATATAAACGCCTACTGCAAACACCGAAAAAGAGGATAAAGAGTACCAACAGAATCTAACGTGACCCAAGGGAGGGCGATAGGAGCACCACCGCATGGAAATAGGGGCGGGTGGGGGGTCCTATCCGCAGAGGTGTCAAGGTGTCGAGTGATGTTATTGAGGAGGAGGCGGGCAAGGGTGAAAAGGGTTTGCCATGCGTGCGTGCAGCTCGAGAGAGGATGACCACGGTGTGCTCCAAGGACGTGTGGGCGGAGACTCTTGTGTGTGTGTACGCCCGTGCGTAGTCCCAAAACAAGTTGGGATGGGTCAACCTGACCCATGCCTGTAGTTTAAAGGGTTAGTATATTAGTTCGCGAGGATAAACTTTGGGGTGACCAGGCAAATATAGCACGAGTTTGTAATGGGGGGGTTCATGCCCCCGGGGCGACGTTCGGAGACGCGTGCACGGGAAATCGCCCAGGCCGGAGGGAGAGAGACCGCGGGACGCTATTTCCTGGAAAATAGGTGCTGGGATGATATTTTTGCGAGAGTATAATCCGCGCGCGATGTCTTTTCCCAGTAATGACATTAAATTTCCATTCGCGAGGCCTCGAATGAGCAACGCGACTGGCAATTCTGTGAATTTACAACTTGGGGAAGGACGGCCGGTCATTTTGTTTCAAAGCGAGTAGGGGTTACCGGTATTTCAAATCCCCGAACGAGGATTCTAGCCGGAGTATAAAATGCGCACATTCGTTACTTTCGGATGAAATAACCTTCCTTCCTCGCGATATTGAGGCAATTTGCTCGCATGCCTTCATTCCATTCGCACCCAAAACCGATACGATGATTCATCTGCTCATTTACTTTGCCATAAATTCCTAATTGGTTATTATTTTAAGATTAGAAAAGAAACTATGAAATATTTCCTTCCTTGACTATCACGAGACTGGGGCCCTTTCTGAAGAAAAAGCACATGAAAATTGCATGAGGTTCCCTATTTGGTGGGAGAAGCAGACTCCTTATATAGCTAGGTTGTTACATTTTTCTAGAGCAAATAGATTTCTATTTTAACTGAATGAGCATCAATGAAGGACAAGGTAAATTACGAGAGACCTTTCAAAGAGATAACGTATTCGAATTAAAATTCAAAAGATCTGATGAATCTTAAAAAATACGAAATTAGGCGAAATGCTAAAATAATATGGTTTAAGTAATAAATATGGCCAATCTACAAGGGCATTTTACTCCAGTTGCTTCCTCTAAGAATTCCGAATCCTCTTTTGGCAAAACATACCAGAAAAATTAAAACAATATCCAAGAAACGGTAATATTTTTTTTCAAAGAACGGAATTTCACAAATGTATGCCAAAAAAGTGAGGTAACCTAAAAATTCAAAATTAAATTAGTAAATTTCTTTGAAAAATTAAGATTAATCTCGCCGAAAATGCAATTACTGAAACTAGTTAAGTGCACTGCACCCTCATTGTATCCACGAAGACAATAAATATCGCGTGTGCAGCGGAAAATGTGAATTTAGGAAATTCAATCGCCAAAAGCCGCTGCGAAAATTCGATACACGCGGGAGGCATTAGGTGAAATATACGAATGCCATTTTCCGAGAGCACTCCGGAGAATGGAATCTATAGTTTCCTTCAAAACCGAGGCAAATTAACAGAGTTATATAATTGAAAAATGAATATTCATTCATCACTTGAAATAATTGACCCTTTTCTTGACTAAGGATTTTGACTATCTAAAACAATATGATTTCATGCACGAAAAAGATTTTGCAGATTTTTTAAAGTTAATTATACCTACACAAGGTCATAAAAGACATTTACAAGAAATCATAATAAAAAAGCACAAATATTTGCCATCTTCTGTTACGGGACGCTAAGTAAAAAGAGACTAAATATCAAAAAAAGACACGGTGAAGAGGCCACAAAGTTGTGCAAAATTTAATAATGTATAATTACTGCGATGGAATTCTTTAATAATAAATATTATCCTTCATAAAAAGTCTCTATTGCCATTTGACACACATTAAAAACTTTTCACATTCATAACCAGTATTACTATTCAACGCAATTAATTTTTCCAATGTCATGTCGATTCTATTAAATCTTGATTAAAGTAAAGTTTTCTTGAGGAAAGGAATTTCAACCGTACTACCGACAAAAGAGCAAGAAAATGAAATTAAAAAACAGCTAAGGAAAAAACCGAAAAGAAGATATTAATCACTGAAAAATTTTAATGGAATACAATTGTCCTTATAATATATTATTATCACAAAAGGTTTTCTTATGCAATGCAAGTTATACCTATGATATATTCTGGAGGAAATTAAGTCCAATGAGATTATATCTAATGAGAAATGACGAAATTTCATGGTAGTCACAGTAAAATTATCGGTAACAATAGACAAATGTTCTTTCTTTACAACTCAACGACTAAGTAACGCCTCTCAATGGCTTATCTGTAAGCAATATGAATTCCTTCACAATGAAATGCAGTTTTAGTGAAGATGCGTCTGAGGTGAACACCTGCAAATAAGAGATGAAAATTTAAGCTAAGGCTTAAAATAATCCCCTGCGAAAGCATAGGAGACGAAGGATGATAATCAAGTAGGTATCTCAGTACGAGGACAATGCGAAATTTTCATTTAGGTAGGAAATAAGTCATCAACACAAAAATATAACAAGGCGATAAGGGCATAAAACGGGTCTACCGAAATTGCATATTGCTATCTAATTGTTCAAATCAAATGTATTGCGATGCATATAAGTTCCACATTCCACCACTTGGGTTACCATCAGCGTCGAAATTTCAAGAGACGCTCCGTTTAGCCCCAGTACATATATAATTTCTTGAGATCCAATACGCCAGTGCCTCCTGTGGATCAGTTTTACTAGATAATATTCATTCACGAAGAGATGATTATATATTCACGATGATAATTATTCGCGAAGACCTTTAATTTGTTCCACTTTAAGCACTGTGGAGGAACATTACAATATATATCAGTAAAACATTAATTTCACTACTTTTACCAAAGAGCTACCTTGAATGAAAGAATGCGCGCCTTTTAATCATTGCACTCGTATAATTTTCCATTATCTCTATCTAAAGGCCGTCTATCGATTTTAAAACTTTTAAAAAAAGGTTAAACGCAGGATAATTTATCTTTCTCCTGTTTATTTTTATTACAGCTTATCGATTAAATTAGTGGATTTTTTTAAATTCGAACATTTTAGGTGATTAAATCTATATTTAACTCAAATTATTCTTTCGGCTGAATTGACACAAGTTTAATCATTTTCTTGCCCCTATAGCAATCAATTCGATGACAAATTTCGATGCAAATTCGTATTATGATAAGATAGATACTACAACGCAAATCAAATGTGACTTCATATAGCTACGAACAAACTAAAGTATCAAATAAATTTGGCTAATTTTATATCCGCTCTGTAATCACTTTATGTGGTTCAAAAATTACCCTCACTCTTTTTATTCTTTAAAAACTACACAAATGCGTTTTTTCGCCCCATCATTGAGAAATATTGAACAAGAAAAGAATTTTTGGAATAAATGTCAATTAACTTAGCTGTGGTGTAGAAAACTGTCGGAACTGACTTGTCGGAAAGCCTTTCACGTCGAGATGATCCTTGTGCGTGATGTGCTAGCTGGAGAAGTAACGATTTACACCAGGTCGAGCCAGATAGATCAAAGGGTGGGAACCAGACTAAAGGTACTAGTCAACGCAGCGTCTACTCCTCATTGAGCGGCTGCTAGCATAAAACGTCAGACTCCAGTTGGCCGCCCATCAAATTGATGTCACGTTAAAGCAAGTGTTGAAAATTAAATGTGAAGCACATAAATGAGCTTTCCTGGAAAATATTATGGCAATGACATAACAAACCCTGGAAACTATAAAAAACAGCCCAATGGGGTGTCATCCAACATTAGAGGAGAAAGAAAGAAGGGGAATTCAAAAAAATTCGCGGTTACTATCACAAGGAATTCTTTCAAAGTGAAAAGCCAAGGAAAATATAGGGGAAAACAATGACTCAGAAGAGAATCGTAACTACAAGATGAGAGAGAGGGAATGTTGTGACGACATTAAGGACCGTTTCCGAGTCAAAAAATATAAACCTAGAAAGTTAATATGTTCTTTGAGAATGTGAGGGTAAAGAGACTTAGACTAATGGAACGATGGCTATCTATTAATTTATGTCGCATAGACCCAGCGCGGGGTATCTCGAGTACAGTACAGAAACTCGCGCCGAGTGGCATTAAAGAAGAGAGTAGTTGAGGGATAATAATATTATTTTTATTATTATTAGAGATATTAAAGCATACGCGAGAAATTTCGATAGAAAGAAAATTAGTAATCATTTAGGAGTATACAGAGAAGTAGCCACGGAACAAGAAGTAGATGAGGGGTATGATCAACTAGAGGAAATCATTTTGAAGATTCCACGAGAAAAATAATGAGAGCGATGGGAGATTAGAACCCGGTGGAGGGGAAATGGATGGATCGGAATAAGATCCAAAGGAAAGGAAATGTTTCCCGATGAAATGAGGCCCGAAAAATGAGTGAGAGATCACCACATGCAGCCCGGTAGAGGAACTCAACTTCTCATTTGTGTGTACACATGATTCTTTGGTCACGGAAGTGACGAGAGAAAATCAAAAAGTAGACTTCTAAACAAAGATCAGCGGTGGGAAAGTGGTTGAATGCTCTTCCAAAGCACTCTTTTCTTTGAACTTCGGAGACAGAAAAAGCACACCAAAAAATGCCTCGCACACGAATTTAACATCTTACACACTGCAATTATCTTTCGCCTTCATTCTTCCCTAGCAACTGCTGCGTAGTGTGTAGAGGTTGTAGCGTGAGTGCGCGCACCTGGGAGTGCTCCCACCCACTTACCCACCTCTATTTATTACAATGAAGGCCCTTGGTTCAGCCCATTTTAACCAAAGGTGTAATATTAAATATTATTCAATTAAATAACTCGAACTTTTTCGCATGGGCCGCGATATTCCGGTCGATATTTAATGAACGACACCAAGGGAATTTCTAAGGGTATAACAGTGAACGAGCATTAAATACGCCGTTTTTTTTGCTGCCATATTTTCCCTGAAAACGTTGGTGAAAATATATTCCTTAATATGATTCCGCGTTTGTGAAAACCACACTAGTAAAAGTTGGATTTCGTTCCCAATTCGTTCCGCCGCTTGGCTAAAAAAAGCCATGCTTTCATCATTCTGGAGAGAGGAGATCTGTAAGACGATTGTTAACTTCGAGAAGGCAATGAACAAGTACCATATGAAGATAAACTAATGCAAAAAAAAGGTATGTTTCAGGAGAACAGAAGGAATCACATCTATTAATTGGGAAGTTAAAAGATAGAATAAGTGGAATAGCTATGTGATTTGGAAAACAATAACAGCAACGATAAAAGAAGATAGAAGTAAATAATTCGTTCAGTCAAAGTACGCATTCTACCACCTGCCAGTCGGCAACACAAGCCTGCAAATCAAGGAAGCACTCCGTTGAAACATATCTGAAGCGAGCTTCTCTATAATAGTGAGGTAGGAACACCAATACAAAAAAAATATAAGATTGGAAGTATTGGAATAGTAAATACAGCTATGGGAGAATGATGACGATCAAATGGACGGATCGTATAACTAACGAGAAAGTTCTTCGCAGAACAGAAATAGAAGGGAGCCCAAGAAATCTCCAAAAAGAAGAAGAAATAACGACGGACTCATTTTGTGACACGATGATCCGACGAGGACAATCGCCCAAGGAAAATTGAGCGGGGAAATCTAATACTTCGAATGAGACACAAGTAATGGCAGACGTCTAAGTGAAGAGATACGTATGAACTTGAAGAGGATAGCATATAGAAGAGTTTAGTGGAGAGCTGAGTTAAAGCAATCTTAGAAGTTATGGCCCACGATTGAAATGAAGAACGTCTGTTCAAACTCCATAACGTGGAATCAAAGTGCACACAAAAAATGCCGAGGGCACAAAACGACTTAAAAATATGCATACATATGAATATATATGATTGTTGAAAAGATTTATAAACAGCGTGATCACTATAAAAAAAATCTTCCAGAGGGTAAAAGGAGATGATAGTTATTTGCAGAAAACAAATCAGAGGTATTAAAAGGGGAAAAGGAATACATATTTGTAATGCAGGCGCTCCAGCTGAAAATAATTCCAAGAAGCTCTTGATACAATTCTAAGTGAAGGTAAGACGACGGGAAATGCAGATGGAGGTTCTCAAAAAAATCTCTTCAATCAAAATTCAGAGATCTCAAAAAAGTAAATAACAAAGATAAAACCAGAAACTTTAAAGAACTCTAAAACCAAAAATAATTAAAATACCATAGATCACCGAAGTACAGATAAAAGAATTGAAAACAGAAGAAAAATGAAGGATATAAACACAAGGTTAGAGGAGAAATAGGCAGGAGCATTACATTAAAAAATGGATTGCAATTCAACATTAATCAGGAGAGAAAGGCAATTCGCGCAAAGATAGCGAATTATATATTATCATTCGTAGATAAAAAAGCAGACTACAAGTTTAGCCGCAGTACCAGTGAACATGTCTACAAAGACTAAAGGAGAAGGAAACACTGAAAATGATTTCCTAGAGGAAATATTTGGAACTGATCCCGACCGAAAACATTCGACAATACTGGGAGATAGAAACTTTGTTGTGGATGAAAGTAAGTGAGTATTAATGAGGCAGCGGAGCCATTGAAAAGGAAACACCTTCGTGAAAAAACAATTGAGTTTTGCAACATTTATAATGTCTCTCTCTCAACACTAACAGTAGGGCGTGTTTTAATCCCCATAGCAGGTGTTACATTATTAAAAATGCTGGAACAGTGGGGAAGGAAATTATGCAACATCTTATTAGACACAGATTTAGGGAATATTCAATCAGTTAATATAGTTTCCAGGGAGCGGATGCTGATTCGATTCATAATGTAACTTAGTACTTAAGAGGATTAAAACGGGAAGGAGAGCGCGAAAGTGGAATGTATGATTAACATAGAAAGAAATACCAAGACACAGTTGATACGACTGCCAATGCTAATGAGATGGGAAGAGAAAGGAAATCGTGGGAAGGATTAAAAAAAAGATAAAAGAGGGTAATAAGAAACAATAGAAAAGATAAAAAATTAAAATCGCATGGAATACAGAAGACGATTAACGACCAGAAAGAGAGAGAAATGGAAGAATCTGAACTTGGGACTAAGAAAAAGAATGTGCCAAGCAACGATGAGCTAAGAAGACGAGGCACAGATCGCGCGAAGAAAATTTGGCGGAAATTGCAATGTGATGCGCAGAAATTATCTGCAGGGAATTATGGATACTCTTAACAAAAAGGTGAAGTAATTGCCATGAGGTAGTAAAGGAAAAAATTTCAAACTACTAAGAGATAAGTCACAGAATTAATTTTACCAACCGAAAGGAATTCAGGGAATGAGGAGAAAATAGGTGGAAGCACTTGGGGAAAATGGCTTTAAACCAGGGATCGAGAATAGATTCAGGGAATATGGCGTTCATGAGGATTCTTTTGATACAGAGTTATTATAAAGGGGAGGGTAGAAAAAAAACTTCGGGTAATGAATAAAATCATGGAATTTTGAATAAATATTATCCCTGCATAGTTTCTGAAGGGTTTAAGATGAAATAGATTGAAGAGTTTTATTTATATGTGGAGCTATATTTTCAAGGAAGGAGAGCAACTTCATCCCCATCCCTCACAACCTAAAAGCAGCAACGTAAATAGGAAGACAGTTTAGAAGCATATGTTATGAAAAAGGGAGGATAGAGAGCAGACATTTTGGAAATCATGAAGGGTCTAGAAAGCTAGAGGAACAAGGAAATAATGATAATCAATGTGTGTTTTGAATGTGCATAGGCGATTCAGAACCAAACAATGATGGACAATAGTTTCCAGAGGTCACCCAAACTCTACCTCTTATCGCTAGACTACAATCAATAAAATAATAACCAGCAAATTCTCAACTTCCGACTCAAGAAAATGAAAAGTACACAATAAAATTGTAATGCTCATACATAGTTATGGCATAGAATGTCAATGAGTTATGGGAGATTCTCCACCACCGTTGCCTAATTAATAACTATAAAGTTCCATATCTGAAGCTTCATTACCTACCGGCCCGTTTTCTGGTTCAATCAAAGCGGATAAGCAGAAATAATCGAGTGAGAGTCGGGCTTATGAATCCATCGCAGAATGTTCTAATTAAAGAATAAGAAAAATTTCAACTACATTTGAGAACAATGTCACGTAATAAAGACGTGTGACGAGCTAATTAAGGAATTAGGATGAGAGACCCTTCACAAACGAGAAGAGCAAGCTAGAAGATAAATTTTGGGAAAATACAGAGCTCTCGAGTCCTACTCTGCCAGGACTGACAGGGTCTAAGACTCTAGCTCCGACAAATTTAAATAACCTCCTAAATTTAATAAAATTTCCCCCCTCGTAAAATTCACAGTAACAGCAAAAGACAAGATTAAGCGCCTCAGTGATGGCAATAAAAGAATCTCATATCTATCTACTATTTCTTTTACGATAACAAAGGGCAATATCCTTAAGTCCCTTGTCTCAAGCCCCCTCGGCAGCTCGCGGGCTATGACGCACAAGTGGATGATGAACTACACTCATCCACCGAAACGGAGTGGAATGAAGTACATTCAAAATCCCAATAGGAGGAGCCACTGGAGTCCTTTGACGGAGAACCTGTGTAACTCGGCTGGAGCAGCCGTGAGCCAAAGCCAACCGACTTTATTACCGCTGAATAATTGATGGGAAAAATTGCCGCCGGAGTTAAACCAAGAAGTTTGGAGCGGCACCCAACCTGAAACATGTTATAAAACGAGGTGCCGATGGGGATAAGACGCTGGGAGGGATGCCTGGCGTTACATCCCTGACACTCAAATGAAGCGAGACAACCTGCTCTCTCGCGAGGAGTTTGAAGAGTTAGAGGGGGGAGGGGTAGGAGGTAGTTGGTGCCATGTGGGCGGCGTCGGTGGCACAAGGGACGGGATCAAGGCGGCGGGGGGAGGGGAGAAGGTAGCCAAGGCGAGAGCCGAGAGGTAGAGGGAGGCTCTATTAGGAGAAGGATCCGGTTTCTGGAGTGGAGCGGGTTAGCCGTGCAATGCGATGCCCAGGGGGAGGTCGGAGGGGCCGCGATGGGCTGGGAAGAAGGGGCGGAGAGACGAGGCTGAGGGGAGTCAACTTATTAAATGAACGAACTGACGACAAAAGCATTATTAGCGCCGGAAGCAACATGCTCCATAGGCACTAGGTACAATGAATTCACTACATACTAATGCTCAACGCTGTCATCTCTCAACGGGAGAAAAACAGTTCCGTCTGCCTTCGTAAACCTACGAGCAGTTAAGAAATCCAATTGATCAAACTCATTAAACAGAAACGAGCGAGTGATATAATTATAAAATTACCTGTAACTCTGACCAGGAATCGCGAAAACGGACGTATTTTCATGATAGGCCATCCATGAAATGGCGTATAATCCCCGTTTAAAAATATCGCAGATAAAACTATTGACTAATCAATCAGCATAGCATGCGCGTTCCCCGCGTTGATTTCTTCGCTCTCCCAATCTTTGTGGCAGAATGAAGGTACAATGGCATGCCGAATGCAATCGCACTACTTGTCACTCACGCGTTCGGGTAGAGGAACCGAAGAGATTTGCCAACATTCTTTTGGAGGGTGAAGAATAAACGGAACGGTGAATGACTGCAATTTAACTCCTGACCACCCTTTAAATGCATTTTTTTTCCAAATATTCAATTTTGCTTAAAGGCTATTTTATTTACGATTCGTATTTTTGTGACGTGGTTCTTCTACTCAATCACTATCTCTATGCGCGAATTGCTGGATTGATAGCTGACAGGTTTTTGCGACCATACTTTTCAAAAAAATTAACTTTTGCCAAGAAAGGAAGGGTGTGTCCTCCCAGGTACCCTGGCAGCCTCTCCTCAGACTGTAGACCCACGACCCACCAATTTCTCTCTCTTTCCTGCCATATCTTCTTCATCATCTTCTTCCCCGACTCTCCCTCCTTGCAACATCTCTCCCAATAAGAAGCCACCACTTTAATTCTAACGACTTATTTTCTCAGAAAGCGTATAGAAAAGGTTGAGAGGCTTTCCACTTCCCCAAGATTAAGGGTTTTTTTTCTATTTCCTTTCTCACTGGGATGAGTAAGGCATGTACATCCATCCCCAGGGTATCCGCCGACGACTCATGCATGCATTAAGATATTGCATTTCTGTTAGTCTCTTTTCTCGGTACGTTTTCATTTGACAATACTTAACAAGCAGTCATATGGCGCTCCGTATCCACAGTCTCTGCAATAGTTCAAACCGACAGGTGGAGATTTCGTCAAACATTTAGTGAACATAGCCATTGTAAAACACAAAAATCAATTAAATATAAAATATTTACTGCTTAGCGACTTTTTTCCATAATATCTCTTTATATCCCTCGAAATTTTCTCTTTATCTGACATACCTCATCTGAAGTATCCTGCCAGCGTCGGCTTCAATAAATTATCATCATTCCTATGTTTTAAGTATGTCATTCGCTTACACTATCAACACTGAGCGATCACTACTTCCAATTAATCTTTGTCTGTTTTGGACTTTATTTGTTATATATAAATTCAACCTTCGGTTTCATTACGGCAGTGGAGGTGAAAAAACGCACACACAAAATGCTTATGTTCCATTTCTTCTTTTTTGGTTATCAGCCCTCAGGCTGGTTGGCAACTATCGCATTCCTCCATAGACCTCTTTTTTCTGTGAGTCATTTCATTTCGGCATAGGGTGTGTCTTCTATTATTTGCCTGGTTGCCTGATATATTCTATTCTAGGTCGACCTCTACAATTTTTTCCGGGAATGTTACCCTCAATTATGTTTCTAAGCCATTCCTCGTGCATTTAACGGATGTTTTCAATCCATTCATCTCTGTCTTCCGTTTCAGGCTTTCCGAAAGTGTAAAGGCTTTCCTGAATTATTTGGAAGACATCCTTTTTGGAGGTCTTATCTGTCCAACGAATTTTCAATATCCTCCTGTAACACCATAACTCA
>LYUA01001369.1:83325-93994 GCA_002093875.1 Calopteryx splendens | reverse complement strand
CGGTGTGTCATACAAAATGTCGTTAAATGCACCAAAATCTAACGAATTATGTCAAACTCAAATAATTAGAATTTATTATCAAATCAATGATGGATTTTGTTTCGCCTTTAACCAAGCACGATTCTGCGCTCATTATAGTGTTTCCCAAAATATAAACATAAATTTAATTTAGCAACAGCATTCATTTTGTAGCAATCCGGCACTATATGCCAACCTACATAGCAACGTACAAATATCAATTAACTCTTTTAATATAAAAAAATCGAGTCACACCATTAAGATCATATGCATGGTAATGAAGTAGAGCCGTATGTTTATACGTATTCTTTTGTATTACACTCCAAAGTGATTAATACAGGCCTGAGTGTTATTATATATGTATTAATTCGAGAAATAAATTTATCAATGTGAAAACATTTGTAAAAGCATATGGAGGCATTCCCTTTAGGAAACTTCTCGGTGTCTGCAACACATTCACCGAACTTCAAAATAGTAATATCTGGTAAGAGAAACCAAAGTAAGGATTTGCATATGTTTTATTGCACTAAACGTAATATTATGGATTCTTTTGAGCCGGAAACTAAATAAACCCACTGCAAGATAATTGCGTTAATTTAATATTTTTCTTACAGTATCCCTAGTAGTGCATTTTCACTGCATAATTAGACGCAACATTAAGATCGACTTTAAAAATAAACTATGGAAACTCTTGTTGCATATCCTTCAAACTTCACATTAATTTACTGCAATAACGAAACGATAGAATTATCTGCAAAGATTATAACTATGACAGTTCCGGCGGACCGGAAACGTCAATAACGCTGGTGAACATTAAATGAGTTCGCGATTCCCTACCCTATATCGTATGTTCCTTTCCCATTTTCGCGTGTATTTCTCCTCACATGGCCCCTTCACCCAGAAGAACCAAAGCAGCAAAATTAAATTCTTCATAAATATGCACATATAGGAATATAACAATAACTCTAGTTATAAGAATTATGGTTATAAACAATAACCAATAGTTTCAACCGTACTGTACATAAACAAGCACAATCACAACGGTTGAATGAACTGATTTAAAATTGTAGTCCAAGGAAAGCATTTATTAGCAATCAACCTTTCACTATGCCAAATTTTTGTAAATTCATTCAGCAAAACTAGAATTTACAGGATTTAAATTTTCATTTTTTTAATTATTTTTAAACCCTTGGCCCTCGTTTGATTCCCCGCGCAAAGGCAACGCGCAGTGTGCGGAGCCCGACGAAAATCTGGGTGACAGAGAAGTTGTGAATGCCCATCGCGTAATTAAAACACCCACATCCCTTTGTCCTTTTCCCGGTTGAAATGTAACCCTTCAGCTTCTTTCTGAAGCTCTATCGCATTCAATGTAATTTATATTAATGCACTTAATTAGAAACGCCATCAGAGTGGCTTTGAACGAGAGAGAGAGAGAAAGGCAAAGCGAGTTCAGACTTGGGGAGGAGGCATGAGCCCGACTGGAGGATCGCGTGTCTGGCAACTGTTTAGTCACACTCCTGAAGCTACTCAAGGTGGCACGACCATGAAGTCGTCAGTCTTGAGTGACGAACAAACATCCTTCAAGAGACAAACAAGCTCCCTTTCCGGTCCCTCTCAAGGAACCCTCCTCTATCCCACCCCCACCCCCTTCGTCATTCTGCGTGGGGGGGAGGGAAGGGGCTTACAGTGGCCTCAATACCTCGCATCCATCCACCCCCCCTTCAGAAGATTCCGACCTCTCTTGCCCGACCCCTTTCATACAATACTAATTCACTCACTCGCTCCCTCTCATGTTCTTCGTCCCAAGTGCCCCGAGATTAATCGTGAACTTTAGTCACTCCGCGGACAGTAATATTTTTTTTGACCTGTCTTTTTTATGGACTCGCACCAATGTCGGGTAAATTAAGCCGGGCTCACGGAAAAATAACAGCAAAACATTGGTAAGGTAAACCACGAAATATACGTACGTCCAAAACAACCCAATCGGATTGTTTCAAATTTGTATCAATTCTATCGCCTGTTTACATAACCTCGGGTAACTAGGCTTGACTAGGCTTTCTTCAAACACATGCTTTCATAATTTAATTACTTTATTCATTTTTGATTTGAGTATTTTGGTCTGATCCCAATGCTTTTATCTCAATTATTTCATATTTAAATGAGCAAAATGAAAATGGTCCGACCACGGATTCCACCCACCATGCGCGCCCCCTTAAATTCCTTACGAGGGGAAAATAAAAGAGAGAAGTCCCTTATTTCAAAGATCTTGGCCTCTTTTAACAAGATGTTTTGGGGTGGCATCACTACCGAGAGCAAGGAACGATCGTGAGGGTCAATTTCGGTGGGTGAATCATATTATTCATGTCATTAATTATTGGATTAAATGCAATTTAACTCATTACCGCTACGCGCGAGTCACGTCAGATAAGATCCTATACCCACGAGAAAAAAACACCCTAGGTCAGCGGTGTTTTTATCAAAGTAAAACCAGACTGTAAGCATTACTCGATTGAGTATACCTATAGGGATTAAAAACCAACGCTCATAATGGTATAAAATTACGAGAAGTGATAATGAATAGAAATCCGAGTAATTACTTAAAGAGGGATGTTTCTCTTACCTTAATAACTACCTTGGTGTCAGAAGTAAATTGAGCAACGCGCAACTGTTGTCTGATTGTCAGCATACCTTGCTCATTTTTTTTAACTGAGAGGACTCCCATATTAGTTCCTCCATTGAACTCGCAGTTTTCTTCCCCTAAAATTTTTCAACGATCGGGAGATTCTTCTTTTTATTCATTCTCTAAATCCTTAACCGAGCCTTTCTCCGATGGGTGCTCATTACTGACAGTATTGACATATGATCTACCTAAATAACGTGAGCTGACACCTCCCCTTAACTTTTCTATTGCACTTCCCTGCAGTGTTACTCTCTTAGGTGTTACTCTGTTAGGCTCATAGGAAGTAAAGTTTCCCTCATGATTTCCTAATACGAGTTCCTCACAAAAGGTGGGCTCCTATCTATTTACTCACCTCCTCATAATCGTCTAGACGCAAGATGGTAAAGGATACGGGAACACCTTAAATTGCCCAACTTTTTGGTGATGCAAATTTTCTTTAAATGGATGTTGAATTTCTGAGCAACATTTTCCTGAAGTATACATAGTGATTCCAAAGATAAAGTAAAATATTTAGGAGGTTTCTGAAGTGAGTTTAAGATGCCTGCCTTAAGTTATCGCGGCGCTCCCGCCGTAAGTACAACCGCGGGCTGCCTCGTGGAACTTTATGATGCAACTTGGACGTCTTGTGGAGACTTCATGAAGCGCCGTGACCGACTTGAGCTGACGTCTCAGCCTGAACTCTATTTCCAGTTAAATATTTTTGCCTCATATATCCAGAATCACGCTGTGCAGTCGACTACTTCGTTCTTTCATTCTCATGTGCGTTTCAAATTGCATGAAAGCGCAGGTAGCAGCTTCAGCCGAGGTTTTTTCTCAAGTTGGTTTTTTTTCTGCGCATAATATTGAATACGCAGAGTAAGAGGTAATAAAAAGAACCAAATAGAGAAAGAGATATAGTGAACAAGAGGAGTACTATTAGGTTATACGAAGAAAAACATGCTTGGATTGAATGACAACTTTAAAAAAAAGTGGAACCAAATAAACTTAAGCCAGAAAAGGTAAATTAGATATACAGAACAACATCAATTTTTTCTGCCATCTGAATAAAATTAAGAATGAAATGACTTCAATAGTCACCAAAAAGGTGAAATGGGTTCTGCAAGCGAAAATAATCCACCCCATGCCATTTCGAAAACACATGGGTTGTATTTTGTTCAGAAGTGATATATAAATTTCAAATTTTTAAGAATAATAGACCAAACACGACGATAAATTTAAAATGTCTTTCTTGATATTTTAGAATTATTTTTCTCTGGTTTCTGTTACTAAGTGCGAACAATATTCTGGAAGCACACCACAGTTTCACCTTCCTGTAAGCGTTTTTCCATAAACCATTTGGTGAAATCGTTCAGTGTTCGTCAATTAATATTTCCTTGATTTTGAGGAAAATAGTCTCGAATTAAATCCAGAAATTACAGTATTAGTAACACGTTGCACTAGATTCTTTGGAAACAGCCTGTGTAGTTTTTTGGAAAGCACCAGCCTTATGGTGAATAAGAAAGTACACGGGTATGGGTTGCGTACTAGGGGCGTTTTTTCAGTCACACTCGATGTGCCCCGAATGGGGGAAACTTACATTTCTCTTTGTCTGCTGGCCAAGGAAGACTCCGATTTTGACTTCGATTTTTTTGGAGAATCTTGCGCTCAAAAATTCAAAACCTTGTCCCTATTTTACTAAAGCTTTTGGCTTCACCAACCCAATTTAACAAGTAAAGGATGGAGTTACATACATTCAGATGTCACCAACGGTTTACACGATACATTTGAATTACCCAAAGTAAAGGCATATCGCTGATGATCGCAATCCCTGTAGCCACTTCCTTAAACTACTTTCTCAGGGGCTAAAACAAAAGCGAGGAGCCCACATTACATCCTTAGCGTAGGCATTAAAAATTGAGCCTCCACAGAATTCCAGCCAAACCACGTCTTATGTATTTTGACTAAAAATTTTATATTCTGGTCTTGAAATTTTGCTGTAAACTCGCCGCACACTAAAAAGCGTACCCAGATTATTAACATACTTCTAGGCATGAACATCATTTTCTGCAAAAATAATCCCCTTATCACAGATACACGAGGGCAATGTAGTGAACATCACCATTACCATCCATCAACGCAAACATTTCAGTGTGCGTGAGATTGAAGCAGGTAATGGGTTTGCTCAATGACTTTTCGGGGGCCACGGGCGACAAGAGCTTAAAGGATACGCTAACATTATGTGGCAATAGATTAAGGCACTACAGCGATAAAAACTGTCCATTTATAGGAGAAAATGAATCTTAATCTCTTATGACGGTGTTTATTTATATAGGAAACGACAATATTTAATTGTAATCAAACGCGATAGCAAAAAACCAAAAGCATAATTTAAAATATCTATAAAAAAATTCAATAATTCCCTATTTTATTACAGTGGAAAATAAGTGTGTTGTACAGTGTAATGGGGCCTCATGAGCGAACACGATGTCTGTCTTCCTACTGAAAAAAATCGAATGGCGAAGTTTTGCCAAACTGCGTATAAACAGCGAATGTTTCAACCATTTTAAACCTTTACAACTTTAGAGTGGATTTTCTTTCCATCCTTAACGTGTTTCGTTATATTTTTTCCTCAGTAGACTCCAGTTTTCATATAGTACGTAGATATGTACACGCATAGTTTATCAAGAAATATGTTTTTTTACACATGGTAAACTGTCCGGGATTTCGTAAAACTCTGTTTGCGACAGCTACCGAATTATTACAGCCTCAAAAACTCTGTTCACTCGCTAGTCTTTTAAACGCTGGTTTTATTATCAAAATAACATTTTAACAATTCTGCTGAGTGTACCTCATTTTCAGACACGACAAATATTTGTTTCACCATCGAGATAGCCAAGACTGAAAATTACAATTTCATAAATGCAGTTTCTAGTTCCGAAATACTAGATTTATCAAGTAAATAGTGGAAGGGGGGAAAAAACTTTAGCATTAAAGTTCTTAGTGGGCTGGGATGCCAACAGAAAATAGAAGCTTTTAGAGATTTAAAATCTCCATATGCATTGAGATTATTATTCAGGAAACGATGTTTTCGTAGGTAAACGTCCATGTTTCCCCCCAATTTTTTTTATCACCGCCACTGTCTATCCTCCACAAAATTCCCAACTGCCATTTCGGCGCCCATCTAACCCCCCCCCTCCCACAACTTCCACCCCCACCGGCTTGGAACTCCCTCGAATNCCCCTCCCAAAACTTCCACCCCCACCGGCTTGGAACTCCCTCGAATGAACTATCTGGGTGACGATAAAATAACACCACGACTGCCTGTGACCCAGGGGACTCGAGGCCAGATGCGATCAAGGGTCGAGGGAGGAGGATTGAGAGAGTGGGAACGAGGTGGTGCCCCGAAACCGAATGGAATAGTATTTCGACAACATCTGGCACAGTCACACACGTCCGATATCGAAATGATGTTCCGTCCGAGGCTCGAATCTGCATCCATGGGGATACGCTTATAGACTCCCTTTCCGAGCCCGTTGGATAAAACGTTTCCTCGCGCAAACATTCGATGGCTTATATTACTACAAGAGAGAATCAGATATCGATTATCTTCCGGCGCAAAGACAAGCCACCGGCCCTTACATAACCAGGCGTTCCAATCCACGGACCTAATGGATGAATTGGACAGCCATGCGCAAAGTCTTATGCTTCTATTTGAAGGAGACTGGAAAAAATGTTGGGCTAGGTAAACAAAAGCCGAAACATCTTCGGAAATCTTCCAAAAGGGCTGTACTAGTTAGTATTCCTAGCACGATCCATGCACCGGTTCCTTTTTTTACTTCCGTAAGCACTAATTTAAATCCAGACAAAGTTCGTTCGCAATTTGATACTGGAAGAATTTAATTACCAAGCTTCGTTCGCAAAAAAAGAAGAAGACAACCGTTTTAATTCGTTTCGGAATAATGGATGGGACAAAAAACTGCGATTGAGCAACATAAAACTAGAATAATTCACCAGGATCACTCTAATTTCAAAACTGCTGAGCATTGAAACACCAACTTTTCCAAAAAATAAAGCTTATTCTTCCCACCGTGAAATCATTACTAAAAATATTTTTAATATTCTCATACCTACGCTTTCCATTTCAATAACGACTAAATGTAGAAACTGCGGTTCAGTAGCCGAGATTTTCGTCTTAAAGAGAGAAATTTCCCTCACAACTTTTACCCAGAACCTACAAATGTTTAGATTACGACAATTTTTATTTGGATTAACTCTAAACATCATCACACTTCTCCAAAGCTTCATTTGGTATGAACATTCACGATGATTGGTTAAAACCATAAACTCCTGTCCTGGCCGATGTCCCAGGAAATCAATTTGTGATTATTTTTCATTTTTTTCATACTTGTACCTCTCCACGTGATGAAGCCTTATGAAGAACGACCTTATGCATGAGTTGAACAGAAAAAAATGGACGAGTTACCTGAAAGTGGAATTCAGCGCAATTTCCTTTTTCTTCTTCTCAACGCGTGAGTGAGGATGGACAAGAACATGTGGCGCACGATTCGGAGAACCTATTAAAAATAAGAATGCATAGAACATAAAAGCAGATAATGGCTCACCAAACCGACCTTCGAGTCGATAACTGCGTCGTTTGAATCCATGATACGTCTTCATAAATTAAATGCCAAATCACCAATTTCAAACTGTATTCGCAAACTTATAAAAATTAAATTAATTTTCAGTATTTCCGAATTAGAGTCAAAGACCCCCGGGTGAAACTACTCAACCCTTCTGAGATTCAAACTCGGTATTTTACCAACACCAAACATGCATGCCCCCCATTCTTCTAAGCATGACCAATTCATAAAAGCCAGTGAATGAACAGGCTCGAGCGCAGAAATTTTTAGTTCAGCTTTAGACACTTATTTGGAAAACCTTAATTATTCTAATGGACGTGGCCATGAACTACGGAAAATATCATCTCTTTAGCTCTTTTGGTTTGATGTGGACTCATTTCCTTCGATATCTCCAGCAGTAGAATTGCAGGTAGATAGGAATATGGAGGATATACTTCGTTCCACGCTTGAAGCCAATTTTTTGGATAAGACTAAGCATTCACCCTCTCGCCATTAACCCTATGGCGTTTTCCTTATTCTTCGAGCTACAAAAACTCACTAAGTCTGCAAGAAAATTTTAGATACATAGAAATTGTAGTAATTATCGATAATTATTGTCTCTAAAAATAAACAGTCATTAAACTACGCCGATGACAACAAGATATTACAAAAGAAACTCCAAACCAAGACAACTGCATCCCCGAAAATTTCTAGTACATGAAAATACTTGCAATGATGAACTCGTTCTTTTGTCCACCATCATAGGAAACATTGCGCCAAATATTCAGGCATTCTGAATGGAAGATGTAACCATGAAACGCTTGACGATGCAGTCTATATAGATACTCGTGTTTCTTCAATGACGTCAATAAGAAGGCTCCACTTGGCTATGAAATGTTTACGAACCCTTCGAATGAGAATTACCTATAGGATTACGAGCTCACTATCACTGGATCATCATAGAAAGTAACTTAATGTAACTTGGATGTGAATATATATTTCATTGATTTTGCTATGGTTAATCTTTTATAAAAGAAACGAATCTACTTTTGGGTCGTTTCATGATAAATGCGCATGGCTTAAAATTCTTCCTATCTATATTTCTATACATATGTTTATTTTAAAAAATATCTCTTTCCTCGATATATACGGTAGACAACGGGAAGCTACTTTTAACTAAGGCAGTGCAATGACCAAAAGGGCTCTAGCAGTTAGTGTAGTTAATAACGCAATCAAACTATCAACGCCTACCGTATGTACATCAAAAGGTTAACCTGGTTAAAGATATTTACCTGTTTTATCCATTAAGGACTTATGTTCATCAGAGTACAGCGAAATTCGCATCATTCCAATGCTAGACTCCCTCCTTAGTTGAAACTCCAGAATCGCACGTTTGCAAGTCACTATCCATGCAATAATAATCGGTCAATCTTCAACGAATGAGCGATTTCGCAGGGTGAAAAATAAAAACTAAAAAACGCGATAGGTAACTAGGCAAACCAGAATGCACGCTCGCTACTGCAGCAACCATTCACGGGCGCTGAAGCAGAAAAGCCGTAATGACTCCAACGCAGGACGCGATAAATGGCACCCGCGCGTACTCGCTCCACATTCGTTTCTCTCGCGCTCTCAAAAAAATCTTGATCCACATGCAGCAGAACAAAGTCAAACCGAAGTCGGGGGGGGGAAAAAAACACAACCGCGTCGAGGGAAACCGCGAGGGCGAACCCCTGAACTCAAGACCGAGCAAGAGGCATATTTTTAGATGATCCTCCTAACTAAAGGAAAAGGCAACAAGGAGAGCAACTTGAAAAGCCAGGCAGTGGATAACGGGCCTGGATTGAAAGGGGAACGAATTTTGTTTTCCTCCCAGCGCAGAAACCCAAGCTTTTAAGCCGGCATGATGAAGTATGATTCGTCCAACAGAAAAAAAATACAGGCATCCCCGACCGAGAAGGAAAAAAAGAAAACACGAAAAAGCAACAGTGATGAAGTCCGCCTGGCTGCACGCTGGGCGCGGGAGTGCTGCGCGACGGGCATGAGAATGGACTACGATTCAGAGACGCCGCTGCTCATCCTCCGGCGGAAGGCGATTGCGACGACACAACGACTGAGAGGACGCAACTCTTTCACCATGATTCCACGCGAAAATCATCCAACACAAATGAAAAACCTACTAACACATACGTAAGAGTATTGCGCGACCTTGGTATCATTGTGTCTTTTTTTATTTTTGAGACAAAGGGAGTGTGTTAAATTCATAAAGGTTTTTTTAAAACACAATTAGTTCAAATTAGAATCATTCATTTCAATCGACATTTTCTTTACACGCACTTTGATTCCAGGTCTTGAAAATTTGGAATTCATTACGAGTAGCTTATTCGATTATTTGACAGGTGTGGAAGGGCCGGGAAATTCTTGACAGGCAGAGAACAGGGCCTGCTCAATGGCTCCAATATCCCCGCTTTCATTAACATTCCCTTGCGAGCCTGGCGGACGATCTCTATTTCCTACACTTTTCAATTTATTCGCCCGTTTATCCTCCTCTCTCTTCCCTTTATGTGGAGCATATGGAAGAGTATGAACAAAACACATGCAACCCCTTTTAGTTCCAAAACCACTATCGTTTAAGTTCCCACTTTTCCTAGTTTCACCCTTCGCGTGGTCGGACAGATATTGCTATCCAATTGCATTCCCTCTCACGTCTTCAGCAACGATTTTCGGAAACGATAGAAAAAGAGAGAAGTATTAACTACCGTATTTTGTGTGAATGTATTAACCCTGACATTCTATTTGATATTGCTCTAAAAGGCTCCTTCCTTTCACGTTTAGATTATTTTTTTTTAATTGCATACAGTTCAGCGATGGACTCGGGGAATTTATTTCAAGATCCATGTGGCTTTCCCCTCCACCCCATAAAATAATGCTTCTCATGAACTGTTGCCCAAATGCACCTTCCATGCAATATTTTGACAACGAGGAACTTCTAACTTGGGATCTCCGAGAAATCAGATCCGATTTTCATATCCCCACGCATATAAAAATCCCCCCCCCCCGCCTCTCAGAAAATTTCATGAATCATTTTTTCATACACGTTACAAGAGACGGCAGATTTAAAATTCAAAAAAATTATTTTATAGTTTATTTTGTCAAAGTAAGTTTATATATACATGTCAGATAGCAATCAGCCAAGAGAATGAAATCTAAATCCCCAATTTCTAGCGATGGCAGCTTTCTCGGGCAGAAGCTCATAACCCTCATACTGGCTTAAAGATGATTATTTCGTGCTTATCAACTTCAATCTTTAGAACAAACCTTAACCGAAGTTCATAGCAACCTCATGCTTGTAATCTGCATTGACTATAGGGAAAAT